>JAODAL010018766.1:0-73841 GCA_025379985.1 Phyllomedusa bahiana
AGAAAAGGGTTTTTCCCTTTCCTCCCTCGTATTTAAAAGTGGGTCTTTAAAGGCAAAATTTACTATTCTTAAAAGGAAAAAAGAAATTTTGGGGTACTTAAAGGGGATTTCCCGAGAGATAGTTTTCTTCCCCTCTCCTTGTTGCACAGGCAGAATGTCAAAAAAATCCCCTAAAGGTCATGAAGCTGCAGGGGAGAGAGGGAGGGGGGTGAGGGGAATCCAAGGGGGGAGCATCTAAAAAATTTAAGTGAAATAAAAAAACAGTAAAAGAGGGGAAATTTCTCAATACAGAAAAGGAAAACAGCCTAAGAGGCCTGCCCGGGAAACCTTATCTGCTAAGATGTTTAAAAAGGTAAACAAATACTGGTGAAAGAGAGGCGCACGCCGGAGCCCCAGGCTTTGGCATAAGGGATCCTGTGACATGTACCGGGAATTTAAAAAAAAATATAAAACTTGTGGTTTCTATTTTACAAAAAAGAAACCTTTTCTACACAGCAGCTTGAAAGTTTCTTCATGTTCCCTTCATCAGATAAAGCAGGTATTTAATCACTTACAATAGTTTATTCTGTATAAAAAAGAAAACATATTCCCTCCCCGGTCCCTTTAAAAAAACTTCTGCAGCTCGTTTTCATCAGAAAAAGAAGCTCTTTCTGGCAACCCCGCCCAGTTTTGTCGGGCCATACCCAAATTTGACCTTTAAAGAAACCCAAAGGGAAATGTAAGGAAGGTTTGTAGCTCTCTCAGACTGCAATTTTTTTAATACATATTTTTAGAAAAGTGTTTAAAAACCCCTTTTTGGGAGGATCCCCGTAAAATTTCCCATTTTTGGGAAAAACCCCCCTTTTTAAAACCTCCTTTCTGGAGAAAAGTTTCTTTTGGGGGTTGCCTTTCCCTTTCCTTCATTTTTACAAAACCGGCCCCAACCTTTCTTACTGGGAAAAAAATACGCATTAATTTCAGATACCCAGGGGCCCCTCAGGGGAGTTTTTGGAAAACTCCTGGCAGGGGCCCCTCATCCCAAAAAAGAAAGGGAACTGCTGATAAAAGGGGGAAGTAAGGAATAGTTTAAAAGGTGGAGGGCCCAGATACTTCTGCAGTACGGGGGCCTGGGAAAAGAATTCCCCGTGGGCCCCGCTGCACCTCAAAAGCTTTTAAACCTTTTTTTTGTCTCATATTTCTGGACCTGCTGTTTTTTTGCCCCCGGGAAACCAAAATAGGTTACTTCAGATACCCACAGTGTTATAAGTTATAACCGGGGTTTCCCCCACCCAAAAAGGGGGCCAAAATAATAACCCCATAAAGACAAAAAGTGCCTCCAAAAAGGGTTCTTACAGATGTTTTTTTTTCCTTTTTTTTTTTGTGCTAATCCCCAAAAATAGCGGGAGCAAACAGTAAATTTGGGGCTAAAAAGCGTGCTCACATTTGAAATGCCCATCCCCCTGTCCCAAAAAAGGAAAAATTTTCCCACCCTAGTAATATTCCCCCTTTTATACCACCTTAACATTAATGCCCTTTTGTGCCCCTTAAAAAAAAAAAAAATTTCTACAGGGATACCCCATTATCTGCTGGGGTTACGGTCCAGAAAAGTGCGATGGATAACGAGGCAGAAAAAAAGTACAATCTAAAGTAACGAGGCATAAAGAACATTGTAAGCAGGATACAGTAAAAGATAAAGTAGCTGCAGTGAATAAGGGATTAGCGCAGACTCATGGATATTGAATGTGAAGTGATGCATCTGAAGCGAAACGACAGATAACAACGTTGATAGTGATGTAACTGTGAAATGATGGGTAACTGGTATCACTGTATATGTGTTTTTATTAATTCTATTCACAGTGGGAGGTTTTTATAAGTCTTGGAAAATCCCCTTTAGAGCCCATCTACACGGCCCGGTTTTACAGTCTGACTTTGACACGGATTTTGGAATCAATAAAATTCCAACTGTAAACTATCCCCATAGATCTCAATAGAAAATCCGAGCTGTATCCACACGGCTCAGATTTTCTGAGGTCAGATTTAAAAACTGGTGGCTTTACAAAATACTTGGAACATGTTCATTCTTCCATCAGAAAATGTCCTGTTCCAGTGTTAAGAATCCAAAACCCATGTGTAGAATAGACCAGTATTTTGTCCTTGTCCTAAACCTTAGATTTACAGCACTTCAGAGGCTGAACTGCAGTTTTCTCCAATCCCGACCACTGCAGATAATGCATGGTGCTGAGCAGTATGTACAGTGTGGGGCAATAAGGGGTCAATAGTACATTCCTGGAATATTGATTGGGATCTGAGTCCCTGAAGTCAGAGCCCGGATCCACAGCTGTGATTTCCTCAACCATGAGGGAAGGAGACACAGCACACACAGCGGGAGTCCACTCCTTTAATGATGTCTTGTGACCCGGGTATAGAGCACCTGCTGCCCAGCACGCCCACCACAGGTCCGGGAGGCTCCTGTGCGTCAGAAATCAGCGTCATCCTAGACTTCTGCAGAGACTTCATACAACATATAAAGAAGTACAACACCTCCCTGACCCCGTGCGCCCCGCACATGAGCGCTCACCTTCCCCCGTCACGTAGATCTTCTCTTCATACGGGGTCCTGGTGTATTCCAGCAGCAGGCGGATCGGGTGGGCAAGCTGCAAGGAGAAGCCGGAAAAAAGCTTATAAATACCAGACTATCGGCGACCGTCACCCCCGCCCCTCACCACTACTTGTATGTACAGCGCTCACCCCACCCCTCACCACTACTTGTATGCACTGCGCTCACCCCGCGGACGTCCCAGTAGCCGAAAATCATCATCTTCTTTCCCTATGTCTCGCGCTCAACTATGTTCTCCACACAAGTTCAAGTTCTTCTCCTGCTGCCAGCTGATCAAGTGACTCGCGTCTGCCAATCAGCTTCCTGCTCCTCACACACCTCAGCCACCGATAGAAGTGACGAGATTAACCCCTTAACGACGAGGCCTATTTTTATCATCTTTTTATATCCTAGAAAGTCGTAGACATGTGAGGTGGGGGCATATCTTATGCAGGGTCACTGGAGTCCTAGGAGCTCCTGGGCTATTTAGGAAGACTTGAGGAATGTGATAGTGTTGGAACCGGCAGGGACATTTCTGTAAGTGCTGGAGCTCCGGGACAGGGCTGTGGGTGCAGCTCAGAAGAGGAGGACAGGGCTGCTCCTTGCACTGAGGGGTGAAGCTGTGGCGGTGGGAGAAGCTTCTCACTGCAGAAAGAGTTAGGAGAGTAATGATTCGAGCGCCCCCGGTTATGGCTCTTGGAAGATGAACAAAAACATATTATTCCATATTATTCTGTCAGGAATGGGAGACTCTCGTCACTGCTATCGGTATCTGTGATGTGTGAGGAGCTGAAAGCTGATTGGCTGGAATCTCAGAGACGAGTCACGTGAGCTGAGACGAACTTGAACTTCTGTGCAGAGCGGAGAGAGAGGCGCCTGATAGCAGCAGCGAAGATGATGACTCTCGGCTACTGGGACATCCGCGGGGTGAGCGCTGTGGATACAAGTAGTGGTGAGGGGCGGGGGTGAGCGCTGTACATACAGGTTATAGGGAGGTGGTGAGAGCTGTGGATACAAGTTATGGGGAGGTGCGGGGTGAGCGCTGTACATACAGGTTATGGGGAGGTGGTGAGCGCTGTATATACAGGTTATGGGGAGGTGGTGAGCGCTGTATATACAGGTTATGGGGAGGTGCGGGGTGAGCGCTGTAAATACAGGTTATTGGGAGGTGCTGAGATCAGTATATAAACGTTATGGGGAGGTGGTGTGGGCTGTATATACAGGTTATGGGGAGGTGGTGAGCGCTGTAGATACAGGTTATGGGGAGGTGTGGGGTGAGCGCTGTACATACAGGTTATAGGGAGGTGGTGAGAGCTGTGGATACAAGTTATGGGGAGGTGCGGGGTGAGCGCTGTACATACAGGTTATGGGGAGGTGCGGGGTGAGCGCTGTACATACAGGTTATGGGGAGGTTGTGAGAGCTGTACATACAGGTTATAGGGAGGTGGTGAGCGCTGTACATACAGGTTATGGGGAGGTGGTGAGCGCTGTATATACAGGTTATGGGGAAAGGTGCGGGGTGAGCGCTGTACATACAGGTTATGGGGAAAGGTGCGGGGTGAGCGCTGTACATACAGGTTATGGGCAAAAAAGGTGCGGGGTGAGCGCTGTACATACAGGTGATGGCAAAAAAAGGTCTGGGGGCGTGACGCGCTGTTATGTATACATACACGGTTATGGGACAAAACAAGGTGCAAGGGTGTGAGCGCAAATGTACATTACAGGTTATGGGCAAAAAAGGTACGGGAAGCGTGAGCGATGTAACATACAGTTATGGGCAAAAAAAGGTACGGGTGTGAGCGCTGTCACATACAGGGTATGAGGCAAAAAGGTGCGGGGTAGTGAGCGATGGTACATACAGGTATGGGGAGGTGGTGAGTGCGTATATATTGTTATGGGGAGGTGGTGAGGATGGTTATATACAGGTTATGGGAGGGGAAGCGTGTTTGAGCGTGCTATATACAGGATTATGGGGAGGTGCGGGCGAGTGTGGTGCGGAGTTTGTAACTAGTATACAGGTCTATGGGGGAGTAGGTTGGGGTGGAGCGCTGTAATTTAAGTTATGGGCGAAAGGTTGGGGGGTGAGCGTGTACTTTCTGGTTATGGGGAAAGGTTGGGTGTGTGAGCGCTGGTAACATGACAGGTTTTGGGGAAAGGTTGGGGGTGAGCGCTGTACATACAGGTTATGGGGAAAGGTTGGGGGTGAGCGATATACATACTGGTTTTGGGGAAAGGTTGGGGGTGAGAGCATGTACTTACAGGTTGATGGGGAGGATGGTGAGTATAAGTGAAGCTCTGTGGATACAGGTTATAGGGAGGTGGTGAGAGCTGTGGATACAGGTTATAGGGAGGTGGTGAGAGCTGGGGAACAAGTTATTGGAGGAGGTGGGGGTTTGAGCGTGTAACATAAAGGTTATGGAGGAAGGTGGTGAGCCGCTGTAGATACAGTTATGGGAGATGGCGGGGTGAGCGCTGTACATACTGGGTATATGGGAGGTGCGGTGGTAGAGTGCTGTACATTAACAGGTATATGGGGAGGTGCGGAGAGTGAGCGCGTGTACTACAGGTTATAAGGGGGTGAGTGAGACGCTTGTACATACAGGTTATGGGGAGGTGCGGGTATTCAGTGAGCGCTGTACGATTACAGGTTATAGGGGAAGGTGGCATAGAGCGTCTGAGTACATACAGGTTAGCAATATTATGGGAGGTGAGGGGTTTGAGAGTGTAACATGTACAGTTATGGGGACAAGGTGAGGGGTGAGGCAGCTGTACTTACGGTTATGGGGAGGTGCGGAGAGGTGGGCGCTGTAATCATACAGGTTATGGCGGAGGTTGTGGAGTGCTGTACATACAGGAATAGGGAGGTGGAGAGAGCTGTTACATACAGGTTATAGGGAGGTGGTGAACGCTGTGGATATAAGTTATGGGGAGGTGCGGGGTGAGCGCTGTGGATACAGGTTATGGGGAGGTGCGGGGTGAGCGCTGTGTATGCAAGTTATGGGGAAGTGCGGGGTGAGCGCTGTGGATACAGGTTATGGGGAGGTGCGGGGTGAGCGCTGTGTATGCAAGTTATGGGGAGGTGCGGGGTGAGCGCTGTACATACAGGTTATGGGGAGGTGGTGAGCGCTGTATATACAGGTTATGGTGAGGTGGTGAGCGCTGTATGTTACAGGTTATGGGGACTATGAGGTGGTGAGCGCTGTGTGTATATACAGGTTATGGGGAAAGGTGCGGGCTTGTGAGCGCTGTACATACAGTTTATGAGGAAAGGTGCGGGATCGTACGGTTGAGCGGCTGTACATACTGGTTATGGGCATAAAGGTGCGGGGTGGCTCGCCCATGTACTATACAAGGTTATGGGCATAAATGGTGCGGGGAGTGAGCGCTTGTAGTTGTACTTACTGGTATGGGGCAACAAAAGGGTGCGTGGGTCCTAGTGAGCGCTCTGGTACATACAGGTTATGGGAAAAAAGGTCTTGGGTGTGAGTCGCACGTGTACTTACAGGTTATGGGCAAAAGAACTGGTGACAGGGTGATGCGCCTGTTACATACAGGTTATGGGCCAAAATAAAAGGTGCCCGGGGGAGAGGTGAGCGCTTTGTACATAAGGTCATGGGGAGGGTGGTGAGCGCTGTATATTACAGGTTATGGGAGGTTGGTGAGCGTGTAAATACTGGTTATGGGGAGGTGCGGGTTGAGCTCTGTACTTATAAAGGGTTATGGTGAAAGTTGGGGTAACACGTTGAGCGATGTACATATACAGGTTAGGGGAAATAGGTTGGGGTGTGAGCGCTGTACTCTATCAGGTTATGGGGTAAAGGTCCTGGGGTGAGTGCTGTACATACAGGTTATGGGGAAAGGTTGGGGGTGAGCGCTGTACATACAGGTTATGGGGAAAGGTTGGGGGTGAGCGCTGTACATACAGGTTATGGGGAAAGGTTGGGGGTGAGCGCTGTACATACAGGTTATGGGGAGGTGGTGAGCGCTGTGGATACAGGTTATAGGGAGGTGGTGAGAGCTGTGGATACAAGTTATGGGGAGGTGCGGGGTGAGCGCTGTACATACAGGTTATGGGGAGGTGGTGAGCGCATGTAGATATACAGGTTATTGGGGAGGTGCAGAGGCTGTGAGGCGCTGTACATAAGGTTATGGGAGGTTGTGGCTCGAGGTGTAGCAAGATGGGCCGAGGGCGGGTCTTGTGAGCCGCTCTGTAACATACAGGTTATGGGGAGGTGCGCGGAGGTGAGCGCTGTCCATACTGGTTTTGGGGAGGTGGGGGGTGAGTGCTGTACATACAGGTTATGGGGAGGTGCGGGGTGAGCCTTGTAAAATCTGGTTATAGGGAGGGGTTGGGGGCGGGGGGGTGAGCGCTGTACATACAGGTTATAGGGAGGTGGTGAGCGCTGTACATACAGGTTAAGCGGGGAGGTGTGGGGGTGATCGCATGTACTAACAGGTTTTAGGGAGGGTGAGTGGAGCACTGTTACTTAAGGTTATGGGGGAGGTGCGGGGTGAGCGCTGAAACATACGAGGTTTATGGGGAGTTGCGGGGTGAGAGCTGGTACTACAGGTTATTGGGAGGGTTGTGGTCGTGACGTGCTGTACATACAGGTTATAGGGAGGTGGTGAGCGCTGTACATACAGGTTATAGGGAGGTGGTGAGCACTGTACATATAGGTTATAGGGAGGTGGTGAACGCTGTGGATATAAGTTATGGGGAGGTGCGGGGTGAGCGCTGTTATACAAGTGGTGGTGAGGGGAAGGGGTGAGCGCTGTGTATGCAAGTTATGGGGAAGTGCGGGGTGAGCGCTGTGGATACAGGTTATGGGGAGGTGCGGGGTGAGCGCTGTGTATGCAAGTTATGGGGAGGTGCGGGGTGAGCGTTGTGTATGCAAGTTATGGGGAGGTGCGGGGTGAGCGCTGTACATACAGGTTATGGGGAGGTGCGGGGTGAGCGCTGTACATACAGGTTATAGGGAGGTGGTGAGCGCTGTACATACAGGTTATGGGGAGGTGCGGGGTGAGCGCTGTACATGCAGGATCTATAGGAGACGGTGTGTGAGCGTTGTACATACAGGCTATGGGGATGGTGCGGGTTAGGTGAGCGAATGTATCATACAGGTTATGGGGAGGGGCGGAAGTGGTAGCGTCTGTACATACAGGTAATGGGGGGTGCGGGGGGAGTGACGCGCTTGTACATACAGGTTATGGGGAGGTTGTGAGAGCTGTACATACAGGTTATAGGGAGGTGGTGAGCGCTGTACATACAGGTTATAGGGAGGTGGTGAACGCTGTGGATATAAGTTATGGGGATGAGGGAAGGGGTAGAGCGACGAGAGCTGTTATTACATAGTGAATGAGTGTGGGGAAGGGGTGAGCGCTGTGTATGCAAGTTATGGGGAAGTGTGGGGTGAGCGCTGTGGATACAGGTTATGGGGAGGTGCGGGGTGAGCGCTGTGTATGCAAGTTATGGGGTGGTGCGGGGTGAGCGTTCTGTACAATACTGGCAGAGGCCAGCCATCAGAAAATTTCCGGGCCCAATACAGTTGAAGAATGTGGCCCCCCCCCCCCCACGTCGGCCCCACCCTCTGCCAACCTCATCCCCCCGCCCCCACTCAGACACAGCCCCCCCCCCCCCCACAGGCCCCACACACACAGCCCCTCCACACACACACTCCAGCACCCACCTACCACACACACAGCCACATCCCCATCTACCACGGCCCACACACACCACAGCCTCCCCACCCACACACAAACAGCCTCCCCCACACAGCAGCCCCCCACACAAAACCCTCATCATGCCTCCACTCAGGCCCCTTCCAGGGGGGGGAGGGGGTCGCTGGGGTAGAGAGGGGGCTTCAATGGGGCCCCACATAATCCCAGCGTGCGTACAGAGCAGTCCCTGCTGCGATCGACGCGCGGCCCCTCACCTCCCACTGAGCCGCACAGGCCCCTCTCCTGACACGTTGAGCCACACGGGCCCTTCTTCACACACTGAGCCGCACGGCCCTCTGCGGACGGTCAGCAGTGCCGTAGGGCCCGAGTACAGGCTGACCAGATTATGAAACAATAGGGCCTGCTTGCCGCGGGACCCCCTGTTTCACCGGGCCCGGTAGAGGAGTACTGGCTGTACCCCCTGTATGGCGACCCTGCATACAGGTTATGGGGAGGTGCGGGGTGAGCGTTGTACAGAAGAGGTTATGGGAGGGTGGGGGGGGTGAGCGCTGTGGATACAAGTTCTGGGGACGGTGGCTGAGAGCTGTGGATACAAGTTTTTTTTTATTTTTTTTGGAGAGGTGGTGAGACGCTGTAATACTAGGTTATGGGGAGCGGTGGTGAGCGCAGTGTGGATACAAGTTATGGAGAGGTGCGGGGTGAGCGCTGTGGATACAAGTTATGGGGGGGTGCGCGCTGTGGATACAAGTTATGGAGAGGTGGTGAGCGCTGTGTATGCAAGTTATGGAGAGGTGGTGAGCGTCTTGGCCTAGAGCTGTGGATGCAAGTTATGGAGAGGTGGTGAGCGCTGTTTATGCTTGTTATGGTGACGTGGTGAGCTCTGTGTATTCAAGTTATGGAGAGGTGGTGAGCGCTGTGTATGCAAGTTATGGTGAGGTTGTGAGCGCTGTGTATGCAAGTTATGGAGAGGTGGTGAGCGCTGTTTATTCAGGTTATGGAGAGGTGGGGAGCGCTGTGAGTGCAAGTTATGGGGAGGTGCGGGATGAGCGCTGTGTATGCAAGTTATGGGGAAAGGTGCGGGGTGAGCGCTGTACATACAGGTTATGTGGAAAGGTGCGGGGGTGTCGCGCTGTACATACACGGTTATGGGGAGGTGCGGGGTGAGCGCTCCTGTACATACAGGTTATGGGGAAAAGGTGCGGGTGTGATGCGCTGAACATACAGGTTATGGGGAAAAGGTGCGGGAGGTGAGCGCTGTACATACAGGTTATGGGGAAAGGTGGCGCGGGGTAGTGCGCCAGATGTACATATCAGGTTATGGGAAATTGGTGCGGGGTGAGCGCTGTACATACAGGTTATGGGGAAAGGTGCGGGGTGAGCGCTGTACATACAGGTTATGGGGAAAGGTGCGGGGTGAGCGCTGTACATACAGGTTATGGGGAAAGGTGCGGGGTGAGCGCTGTACATACAGGTTATGGGCAAAGGTGCGGGGTGAGCGCTGTACATACAGGTTATGGGCAGAGGTGCGGGGTGAGCGCTGTACATACAGGTTATGGGGAGGTGCGGGGTGAGCGCTGTACATACAGGTTATGGGGAGGTGCGGGGTGAGCGCTGTACATACAGGTTATGGGGAGGTGCGGGGTGAGCGCTGTACATACAGGTTATGGGGAAAGGTGCGGGGTGAGCGCTGTACATACAGGTTATGGGCAAAAAAGGTGCGGGGTGAGCGCTGTACATACAGGTTATGGGCAAAAAAGGTGCGGGGTGAGCGCTGTACATACAGGTTATGGGCAAAAAAGGTGCGGGGTGAGCGCTGTACATACAGGTTATGGGCAAAAAAGGTACGGGGTGAGCGCTGTACATACAGGTTATGGGCAAAAAGAGTTGCGGGGTGAGCGCTGTACATCCAGGTTATGGGCAAAAAAGGTGCGGGGTGAGCGCTGTACATACAGGTTATGGGGAGGTGGTGAGCGCTGTATATACAGGTTATGGGGAGGTGGTGAGCGTGTATATACAGGTTATGGGGAGGTGCGGGGTGAGCGTTGTACATATACAGGTTATGGGGAAAGGTTGGGGGTGAGCGCTGTACATACAGGTTATGGGCAAAAAAAGGTGCGGGGTGAGCGCTGTACATACAGGTTATGGGCAAAAAGAGTTGCGGGGTGAGCGCTGTACATCCAGGTTATGGGCAAAAAAGGTGCGGGGTGAGCGCTGTACATACAGGTTATGGGCAAAAAAGGTGCGGGGTGAGCGCTGTACATACAGGTTATGGGGAGGTGGTGAGCGCTGTATATACAGGTTATGGGGAGGTGGTGAGCGCTGTATATACAGGTTATGGGGAGGTGCGGGGTGAGCGTTGTACATATACAGGTTATGGGGAAAGGTTGGGGGTGAGCGCTGTACATACAGGTTATGGGGAAAGGTTGGGGGTGAGCGCTGTACATACAGGTTATGGGGAAAGGTTGGGGGTGAGCGCTGTACATACAGGTTATGGGGAGGTGGTGAGCGCTGTGGATACAGGTTATAGGGAGGTGGTGAGCGCTGTGGATACTGGTTATTGGGTGGTGGTGAGAGCTGTGGATACAAGTTATGGGGAGGTGCGGGGTGAGCGCTGTACATACAGGTTATGGGGAGGTGGTGAGCGCTGTACATACAGGTTATGGGGAGGTGGTGACGGGCGCTAATAGTCCGGTAATCTGCTATCTTCTTTCATTTGTCTGTAGCTCGGCCACGCGATCCGCCTGATGATGGAATACACCGGGACCCCGTATGAAGAGAAGCGCTATGTGGAAGGGGAAGGTGAGCGCTCATGTGCGGGGCGCACGGGGTCAGGGAGTGAGGCCCGAATCTCATGGGAATTTCTCTGAGGTGACGACTTGTAGGCTGAGGTAGCTTTGTGGCAGGAAAACACTATATTGGGCTGCAGTGGTAAGGATAGGATGGCTTGAGCGGTCCTTTAGGGTGTACAGTCTCTGTAACACTGACCACTATGGTGCGTGTAAGAGGAGAGGACTTGCAGCCTCCCCTGAAAGGAATCAGCCAAATATATTAGGACTGCACTGGAATAATGAAGAATCTTATAGGGCCCCAGAGGGATCCGGTTTATGGCACCGACCATGGTGTTACTGCAGGATCCATTGGAATATGTTTTCATGGGATCCCGATGGATACTGCAGTGATTGGCCATACAAATCTGTAGGACAATACTGCTCTGCTGATCTTATGCGCTCCCCAGCTGTAGCTGTCTTTATAAATCCTTCTTGGCTTCCTGATTAATACCAAGAAATGGGGACTTAAAACGTGATGTGAGTGGGGCCTAATTCCAGAGTCTACTCCGGCCACACACCCCACGTAGAGGTAAGTTCATGCACTGCGGATCAGATGAAAATCAGCTGCATGCATGTCAACAAGGTTGTTTTATTGAGCAGAGATTCTGCTCACCCCATTGACAAGTATGGGAGTCACAGAAAGTTCTGCCATGTATCTGCCACATCTGAACATGCCCTCCTAGTGCTATCGATTGCACCTGTCATTATCAGGCCATCTATACAGCAAGGTAGTTGGGGGATCTGGCACTGTTGCCATATACACCTGTGTACATCACTTTTCATTCCCCATCCTTTCACTGAATTCTGCGTGAGTCGCACTATAGGTTATTCAGAAGACTTACATCTTCCACAACATTTAAAGAAGCACTCCAGTGATCATCTTTTTTCTCCTGTGACCTATTCGGCCAATATACACTGAATGGCCACTTTGTTATAGACCTCCCTCCAGTATCGTGTTGGACCTACTTAGCCTACAGTACTAGGGCAACCATCAGAAATTCCTGGGCCCCATACAGTTAAAGAAACTAGACCCTAGATATTACAGGAATCGCATTGGCAGAACCTCTGGGTGCAGAGGATTGAGGGAGCTCAGTGGGAGGACAGGGGAACATTAAAAGGGGCTAAAAAAATGTAAAAAGGGGGAAAAAAAATGAAAATATCGGAATTAGTGGAAAAACAAAAATGACAAAATGGGGGAAGAACCCATAAAACCCCCCCCCCCCCAAAAAAAAAAAAAAATTTCTTTAACCCCCCCCCCCCCCCCCCCCATAAATTTTAAGAAAGTAAATTAAGGGGGAAGGCTAAAACCTTGGGGGTATTAGGAGACAGTAAGGGGAAAGTTCCCCCCAAAATGCGCCCCACCATTATGGTCATTCGCCTAAACTCCATGGGGGAGCTATGAATTCCCCGCCCGGGTTTTTCCCCCGAGGGTACCTTTTAGGCCCCCAAATTGTAACCACCAAAGAAAAAAAAGGGAAAATTTATATAATCTTCCTTGCCGTTTTTAATAATTAAAGTAAATTTCCCCCCCTTTTCCCTTCTTTTAGAAGCATGCTCTGGCCAGTGCCTACTTCTAAAACACCCGGAATATTGCGGCGAGGCAATACATTAAGTGGTAGAAGGAACACTAGATGGTAGGACTTTGGGAGTATAGGAGGCAGAGGTAATGAAAATTGGAATGGACAAGAGGGGGGGCAAAGGAGACTGCCCTGGCAAGGGTGATGTGAAGCAGCAGGTAAAGGAAAAACAATGGGGTTGGCAGGGGCTCTGCCCTTGGGGGCAATATTTGATGGGGTGATTAAAAGGGGGGAAAAGGAAATTTTTGGGAACTTTTGGCAGTAGGGGGTGGAGAGGGGGGCAGCACCCTGGCAAGGGGCCCCTGTGGTTTTGGCATCCCGGGCATGCAACACATAAAAAATTAAAGGTGAAATAGTTTTTTTCTCCCCTTGGGGGGTCTTTTTCCCCTTACTTATGAAAAAAAGGAAAGGGCTTTGTAAAAGTATTTTGGGTTGTAGATTCGTTTGCCCTTTTTCCCGTAGTTCAGCCCCCCTTTAAAGGGGCCTCAAAATTGTTTCCCCTTTTTTGCAAAAAACCACAGTAATTTATCAAAGCATAGGTTTTTCATTTCCCAATTGTGGCATTAAAAATTGCCCATGGGGGGGCTGGATAGAGTCCTTGCGGTTGTTTTAAATTGGGAAGGGTTTTTTCCAAAAACTGCAGCACCCACTTTTTTGCTAAAAAGTCGGTAGCAAATTATAAAATGAAACAACAGACGTTGCCTTTCTCTTTGTAGCATTTTTTTTCACTTTTGAAGGTGTTTTTAAAGGGTCATTACCCGTTTTTTTCAATTTGCCAGCGGGGCTTTTAGGTGTAGTGTTTAGGCAGTTTGGAGTTTTTTTTGTTTTTTTTTTAACCGTTGTTTTTTGTTTCTCCTACACCAGACACCGCAAATTTGGGGATTTTTACGGGGCCCGTGGGGCTAAATCCGCCCCCCTTAAAGCTATGTTCACACGGTTTATTTGCAGGGCGTAATTACCCCCCCCCAATTACGGGCCCTTGACCGGGGGGGGGTGGGAGCGGGGGGTTTAAGGGGGGCCGGCACTTTTACCGGGCCCCTTGACTTGAATTGGCTAGCGGCGAAATTTTTGCGGCCTAGAAATTTCACATGGGCAATTATGTCAAAGCCCCCCCGGGGCCGGGGGGGGGGGAGCGTAAAATATTTTTATCGAAAAAACTGTGAATTACGCGTAATGAAAGGGCCGTGTTTTTGGGCCCCCCAATTGGCGCACTTCCCCGGGGCGTAATTTTTGGGCCGAAATACGGCCCAATTTTTAAACTTTGATAACTTGGGGCCCTTTTTCTAATTCTGAACCCCGGGCCCCTGTTTAGATTTCCCCGCGTCACACACAACTCAGCAGTCCTCGGCAAACCCCTCCCCGACCGTTAAGGGCTCAAGTCGGTACCGGTTTGCTTTAAACAAACGGTTGGGGACCCCCTTTGGGGATGGGGGTTGGAAACCGGGGTACCCAAAATGATGTGGTTTTTAAAGGGGTTTCAAAAATTTTTTTTTTTTTGCGTTAGGGTGTAAAATGGAAAAAAAAATTCGTTTAAAAATTTTTTCTGAAATGTTTCCCGTTTTTTTCCCCCAAGTTTTTGGGAAAACTCTTTTTGTGGGGGTAAACTTTTTTTGGTTTAAAAAAACTGCTGTTTGGGGCCATTTTTAGGGGGTACAGTGAATTTGGGCCGTTATTTTTGGGTTTTAAAACATAGATGTTTGGGGGGTTTCCTTGTCGCATTTGCCCCAAACCCACCAAATACCCAGAACAGGGGGGCAATTTCACTTCCCGGGAAAAAAATCTTTTGGGTTGGTTTTTTGGCTTTTTTGGGGACACTGGTGTGCCGGGTTTTTTTTCCCCGTTGGGGTAAAGAAAATGGGGTTAAAAAAAAATGCGGTTTTCCCCCATTGGTTTTTTTTGGGCTTTATTTTACAGCGTTCACTGTTTCTGTTTAAATTTTAACAGGATTAAACTTACTAAGTCTAACCCGCAGTGGCGAACCTATGGTACCGGGGGCACCCCGGAGTGGCCAGGAGGAAGGGGGCACTCGGGGCCCTCTCTGCTGGCACGGCACCAGGGTTTTCGGGAAAGCCGCAAAACGGGGCCTAAATACACCCAGTCAGGGCCGGCATTAAACACCCAAACTTGGTGAAGACATTCTAACATGAAAAAAATCGGGCCCCTACGTGTTCTATTGGGGCAATTGGGGGAGCGTTTTCCCCGTTTTCCTTGTGCACCTCTGGGGCTCCCTGCCCATCGCTCCTGCAGAGCCGGTTGGGGAAAACTCTAAACAGAAGGGGAGGAGGGAAAAAGGGAGAGGTAACTGGGTTCTCCCTGGGGTGCTGGACGCTCTAGGGAAAAACATAGCAGAAGGCCGGGGTGGACAAAATATTCTGGTGGCCCCCAGGCCAAAAAAGGGGATGTAGCCCCCCCCCACCACCCCCCCCCAATGTAAAAATTTAGCCCACTCCATATCTCTTTGCGCCCCCCTTTAAATTTCCGGGATGAAATAAAACCCCAGGGGGGTGCCACCCTTTTCCCCCCTGGCAGAAGGTTCCCGTGGCTACTCGGGGGGATCCTCACTAGTGTCCTGTTTAAATTTTTTTGTCAGCAGGTGAGCTGATCTCTGGATCTCCCCTGTAAGTTTTTTAAAAGCAGTTGGAGCTATTTACATCAGGACCCTGGGAAACCGGGTAACCCCCCTGGTGACTGCTACAAAAAAGGGAGACTGTCCCATGGTTAAAACCCAGTGATCACAGATTTAAATTTAAACCCCCCCAAGTTTTCCTCTTCAGGATTGGGCATGTATTTAAACCCTTGGAAACAGATTGGGGAGGGGGTTTTTTTTGGTTTAAAAGAAAAGTTTAACCCTTTTAGGAAACCATCCAGTTTTTCATCTTATCCCCCAATTATGCACACAATTGCTGAGGTGATACAGCATTGAGTACAGTATATAAAACCAATGTGTGGTTATTTCTGACCTGATGAACTACATGTATAAGGCCCATTCCCACTTTTATTTTAAATATTTTTGGGGCTATAAAAAAGTTTTTTATTCAGTTTTTGTGTGCATTGGTTCATGTATTCTTCGACATTTTTTCCCCCAAAACACAAAAGTGGAACCAAAAGGGGTAAAAAAATAAAAAAAAAGCACATGAAAAAAATATTTTCAAACTGTACACACTTTTTTTTTTTTTTTATGAAAAAAAACAACAATGGAGGTTCATGGAAGAGAAAAACAGGACAAATTGCTTGAAAAAAACACTACACCTCCAGCACACTGCACTTTAACAAAAATGACTATGACAAAATTAAGAAATTAAATTAAAGTGTATTTGCCCATTGACTTCCAGTTAATATCTGGCGTTTTTTGCAGTGTGTAAAACTGCCCTAAGGGTAGTTTCACACGTCACATTTATTCATATGAAAAAAAAAATGCTAATAAAAGCTTACCCATTTTTTAAAGCCTTTTTTACATTTTTTTTTTTTTTTTTAAATCTGCAGCCACCATATGTTAGCTGGATAACAATAGGCAAATATAGAGCACACTACAGACGTTACTTTCTTTTCTTTGTGTTTTATTTGTACTGCTTTTTTTTTTGTGAGGGGGGAGGGCAGTCGTATTTTTTTTTTAAACTCCGCATGCTTTACGTGTAGCTTTTTTTAAAAGCAGTTTCTATTGCTTTTCTCCCCACATACCACCATTGGTTACTTTGTATGTGTGTGGGTGTTTGCATTACTGGTGCGGGCAGGGTGATACTGTCCGGTGACAGGGGTGTCAGTGGTGACCCGCTTCTCTACTGTGGGGTTCAGTGTAATGTCCCCAGCCCTACTCGCTCTCATTCCTCTCCTGTCACCCCTTGCTACGAGTGGTGTCTGGGAGAAGTCGTCATGGCGGTCTGGCCAAAATGGAGACGAAAAGGGAAAGTGAATGACTCATCAGACAAGACATCACATGCGAGTCACTAAATGTAACTAAACTGTCTGCTGAGCACCTGTATACACTTGTATATATCACTATCTGGTCACTGTATGGTGGAAATATGACAAGGGGTTGTGTATGCGAGGGGGGAGAGGGTTGTAGACCCAAATTCTTAGGCTGTATGGGGCCCTAAAATTTCTGATGGCTACTCTGTCAGTGTGAAGGATGCGATGACTGCAACATACACAACGTCCGGAGCGGCCGTCACTTCTCTCGTATTAACTGTTCTGCAGTCCCGTCTCCTGACATCACCTCCCTTCTTTGTTCCAATGTTGTTGGCACCTTGTGGTAAATAAGGGGGTTTTTGGGTGCAGTTTGGGCACTCGGTCTCCATCACTGGTCTATACGATTAGGCTGTTAAAATGATCGCTCCCGCTAGTGGTGTAGTAACATTGGGGGACTCAAAGTTAAAGTAAAAAAAAAAATTGAAGTGTAAAAAAAAATAAATATCAAATCACCCCTCTTTTGACATTTTACAAATAAAAAAGTTACACATATTTGGTATCACCGCGCCTGGAAAAGTTAGATATATTAAAATATAACATCATTTATTCTGCACGTTGAACACTGTAGAAGAAAAAATTCCAAAATTGCGATTATTTTTGGGTCATTTCACATCCCCTAAAAATTGGAATCCATTTAATCAAAAAAGTTGCATGTGTTCCAAACTGGTAGCAATATGAGTACACTTCAGCCCGCAAAAAATGCCCCCTCACTCAAGTCCGTAGGTGTAGTACAAAAAAGTTATTGGTCGCAGGAAATGGCACCGCGGTGCACATGTCAAAAATAGAAAATATTTGACATTTTTTTTACGGTACCAAGACATAATGGAAACCCTATTGGCGGATGTGTATCAACCTGTAGAATACAGATAACACATCATTTTTACGAATAATGAACACCTTAAAAACAAAACTCCCGCAAACATGGCGCAAGTAATTTTTTGTTTACATTTTGCCCCACATAGAATTTTTGGGGGGTTTCCAAGTATATTCCATGGTAATATACTGTAAATAACACCACTAGAAATTACATCTTGTTCCACAAAATAAAAGCCCTCATATTTCTATATAGGTGGAAAAATAAAAAAGTTATGGCTCTGGGAAAGCGATGAAGGAAATTCGAACGTCAAAAAATAAAAAAAAATAGGCCTCTCGGTTAAGGGGTTAATTGGTATCATTATGAGGTTCATGTGATGCTTTCTTGCTTTTATCATTGTGGGATGAACAAAATACAGCAATCCTGGTAGTGTTTTTTATTATTTACAGCAGTCACTGTGCGGTGTAAATGACATGCTAGTGTTAATCAGCAGGTCAAAACGATTACAGCGATACCCAAATTGTATTTTTTTATGTTTTACTCCATTTACACAATAAAAACACTTTTATTCAAAAAGGAAAACATGTTTTTGCTTCGCCATAGTCTGAAAGCCATAACTTTTTTCTTTGTACGAATCTGTGTAGCAGCTTGTTTTTTGCAGGATGAGTTGAGGTTTTTATTAGTACCATTTTGGGTGAGACAGAACATCTTGATTGCTTTTAAATCATTTTTTTTTTTGGAAAAAGCGGGGTTTAAAGAAAATTTACTTCATTTCTAGTATTTTTTTTATTTTTATTTTATTTTTTTTTTTTAAAACAGTGCTCACCATCAGTTTTTTACGGGGGACCAGGGCTGGGGAAGTCATAAGCCAAAGCTCCAAATCCCTCTTTTTTCCCAAAACTCCGCTCCTTTAAAAGGGCCCCTTGAAAAATTTTTACCGGGTAGTAAAAATTGGTGACATCAGGCTTTTATCACTTTAAGAAAAAAATAATCAAGCTATTTGGTTTAGAACGAACACTGACAAGGAAAAATTGGTAAGTGTTTTAAACTTTTTGACTTTCAGGCTCCTTTATTCCCCACCCCAAACAAGCTTTGGGTGGCGCATTTTAAATGTAAATTTTTAATTTTAAAACTATTTACATTGTTTATTCGGCAGATTCTTTCCTTTTTACTGCTTTGTTGCTGTTTTTACCCCAAAAAATTAAAAAAGGGGTTTTTTTTTAAATTATTTTGTTAGTTTTTGGGTTTAAATCCACCTTTGGCTTTCAAAAAGGGCCTGAATCCCCCCGGGGCTTTTCTCTGGGATCAGTTTTAAAGGGCATGTTTTTCCCAATGTTGGTGCATCCCTTCTTGTAAAACACTGCAAATAAAAAACCCCTGTTAAAAACATAACTTTTACTAACTATTTAAAATATTAATATCAAAAACCCCTATATTATTTACCATTTTGCATACCTAGATGATAAAAGGCCATTACGGGGTTGCTTTTAACTGAGTGGAGTTTTCGCCCCGATAAAGAGCGGCTCCGTTTTTTTACAGACAATGTCACTACATGCGTTTTATAGCCCTTTTTTAAAAACCCCAAGCTTTCCCCGCGTTTCCCCCTAAAATTTCTAGGGTTCACCCAGGGGATTAAATTTTTTCCCTTCACTGGGGAAAAAAGGGAATTTCGCTATATACAACGAAAAATATACAACACATGTACTTCCAAATTAGATAAGGGAAACTGATACTTACCCTCAAGTCCCTGCCGGGTTAAAAAGGGAAGATATTTTCCCCCCAGCACCCTTATTTTTTTTTACGCTGGCCCCCAAGATAAGAGGGATACAGAGCAAAAATTGCCCTCTCCCTCCCTTTTTATGTTTTAAAGGGGGGCCCCGCAGATGTATGAAAAAACGATTCCCCAGTGTTTCCCAAAATAGTTAAAAAACCCCCATGAGAAATGTGCAATTTTTCTTGCTCATGGTTTGTAGGCTTTCCGGATATTAAAATGCGCATGCCCGGAAGTAAAAAACCTTTATTTCCCGGGTTTTGCATCCCCGGGAAAAAACGACCCCGCCATTTTTGCTAAAAACCCGGGCCCCAAAACCAAAGCGGGCCCTTGGTTTCACCCAATGCCTGCGCATTTTCTGGGGGGAACCCACATTTCATATCCTTTCCCAAAGGGCTTTGGGGATGACCCCCAATTAAAAAAATAAGGATCCCGTTAGATTTTCAAAATGTGCTTTTTAACATCTATACCAACTAACGCTTTGGTATCTACCCTTTAAGCAAATGTACTTTTTCCTAAAAAACCACATTGTCGCCATGATATAAAAAAAAAAAAGAGACAATTGGCGGGACTTATATAATTATTTTTTCCCAAGCAAAGGGTTATAAAGCAAAACCACATGAAAAATTAAAACACGGGTTTAAAAACCCCAAAAGGGCCAAAAAAAGGGCCCTTTCCCGGGGTAAAAAAATTTCTTTTGTCTTCAGCTGACAGGATTATCAACCCTTGTAAGAAAATCAATAAAATATAATAAAAAATTTAAAGGGAAATTATGAAACTGATCCCGGGTTAAATTGGGTTTCGGGTTTGGGAAAAGGGAATCCTTAGGGGCCCTCAGGGGAAAAGTGCGGAAAAGAGCAAACAATGCAAAAGGGCCCAAAGATAGAGAAAAATTCTTTTAAAGCAACCCAAATTGCAGAGTCTCATTTAGGCCCTTTGGTTGGACAGAGCCCAAATAGGGTAAACCCTTTGGGCCCCCTTTAAACCCCGGATTCGCCCTACCCCCATTCCCCTCTCTGGGGGCCCGGGTCCCCACTTTTTCCCAAAAATCAAAAACGAGAGTTTCCCCATTCCCATTATGATATTCCCACACACATGTCGACCTACTGGCGTTTTCTTTTTCTATTTCGTATGTCCCCCAATGTTCACCCACCCTTCTTTTGAATATTTCCTTTTTTTTCCCCAATGTAATTGAGTGGGCGGGGGCATGTCCCCAACATGTAAACACTCCTTCTGTGCTCAATTGGAAAAAACACGAAAAAAAAATTGTTTTCCATTTAAAGGCCCCTTGTAAAAAAATTTGTTTGTTGTACGTATGGACGGGGCTCAAAATCTCGGGCCCCCCATTTGAAAATCCCCAAGGGCCCTTCCCTTTTAAAACCAAGTACCTTGGGGGTTTGGGTTTTTTTTTTGGGGGGTGGGGGGGGTTTTTTTTTTTTTTTTTTATAAAAGGGATCAATCTATTTTTATAAAATCTGCCCCCCCAAAGGTTTAATCGGGGGGGTTTGGGGGAAGATTTCCTTTTTAAAATCCTGATCAAACATCAAAAATTACCCCAGTATTTTTTGGGGATATTGATAAACTTCTAGATTTCTGTCCAAAAGGGTTTTGCAACTATGCGTGCTCATTGGTCTTTTTTAATTTTCCGGGAGTTCCCCGAATAGAGTTGTCCTGTTTTTTTTTTGTGCATGCCAAAAGGCTGATTCCGGGACCTTTTTTGGGGTTATCCTCGTTTAAAGAAATCTCTCTTCAACATCCCTGACTGTTCCTAAAGTCCTGTCTCTGGAGCAGTTTCTTTTAACTCTCAAAAAATTTGCCCTTTTTGGGGTTTCCCCTCTCTTACGGGGTTTAATGGATGGTAACTTTTCCAGTGTAGCAAACTTTATTTGCTGGGGGGTTTTCCTAAAATTCGGGTGTAAATTATTACCATTCAAAATCTTTAATAATAAGGGACATCCAGGAAGGTAAACATCTCCCTGCATTTAAAATGTGAAGTCCCTACCGATATTATTCTTGTTGATGCCCAAAAAACTCCCCCCAAAATGAATTTTGTGCCCCCCCCAGAAAAATTTTGGGGGATGTAAAATCAATGTACCCCCCCCAAAATATTTAATCGGGGGGGGCCTTTGGGCCCATCTCCTGGTTGGGATACCAAGGTACCCTCCCACAGCCCAGGAACGTTTTTGCATATTGGGGGGGGGCAGGAGCTCCCCATTGGGCGGGCCCCCTGAGTGGTGGAAGGTCTTGTTGCAGAAGACAAGAAATTATCCCGTAGAAACAAAATCAAAAAGCCCAATTAACAAAAGCTTTAATAAAGCCTGAAATTTTTGGCTTCTTGTGGAAAAAAAAATATTCGGGGGGCCCTGAAATCCCCTTTTTTTGGGGGGAATTTTAACTTTTACAGGCTTTCAAGGGACTTTTAGAACTAATGGTCCCCTCTTTTATCAACACCCCAACCCCAAATCCAATCTCCCAAAAAAAGGTCGAAGTATTCTTATATAAGATGGCAATGAAAACCACGAAACCCCTGTAAAAAATGTTACCCTATAAAAACCCCTACTTTTTTTGCAAATTGATCCCACACCTGAAACAAAGGGTCTGCCTTTAAGGGGGTAAAACCCCCTTTAGGGAAATCTTAGGGATCGAATAAAAAAGCCCGGAAATTTGGGGGATTAAAAGGGCATCATAAATTTAAATTCTGTGTGTGATATGGGGGCCCATCTCAAAACCCTCCAAAAAGTATCCTCTCAAATTTCCCATAGTGAAGGTTGTTTTTTGGGAAACCCCATAGAAAGAATATCATAATCCCTTTTTAAACCCCTTAAAAAGATCTTTACACATTGTTTGTACATGTCATTTTTAAATAAAACTTTTTTTCCCCCCCTTTAATCGGAGGGTTTTATAATTATAGACTTTTTCCCGTTCCAGTGCTGATAACGTTTCCCAAATTTTTCTCTACGGGAAAATTATTGTAAAATGGTAATCTTTTTTTTCCCCAAATTACTTAATTCTTTTGAAAACTTTTGGAAAAAAATAAATAATTCACTGTATCCAGCTAAACGGGGGGGCATTCCCCTTTCTTTTGAGTTTCAGTTTTTTTTGTCCCTCTCAAAATTTTCCTTCCCCCTTTCCAAAAGGGGACACAAAAGGGTAGGGGTATGCCTTCCAGGTCCTGTGTCGGGGACGCCCAACTCCTGACTTTTCGATCTTATCTTTAATTTTTAAAAAATTTTTATCCCATTGAGCTTACGCACAAAAAGATTACATTTTTGATCCATAAAAAAATCCCCTATTACTTGGGGGTTTGGCACAAAGGTAAAAGGGCCCCTCGTAAATCTGAAAATTTCTCTACTATTTTAATTGTCTATTTTGTAAGTTTTGTTTTATCTGGTGCTAAATCTAGTATTATTGTTTCTGACATGTCCCCAGGCCAATCCCGGGGCCCTCCCATCCCTCAAAAAGGGGGGGGGGGTTGGTGTTTTGGGAGTTCCCAAGAGGATGAGGAGGGATAATAACCCATTTTTTAACCCCCCTTTCCCTCCGAATTCTGGCGTGGACCCCATTTTTTAGGTCTTGCCCCCTCTTTTCCCTTTCCCCTAGTCTCGTAGTAGTTTGGGGTTTGGTATCTGAAATTCGCGTCAAAAAATGACAAAATTTCCTGGGTAGTAGGGGGGCTTCGATTTTAAAAATTTTTAAAAGGGTTTTCCCCCTTCTTTAAATTTTTGGGAGGGCCCCCCTTAGATATTGTTTTACTTTTCCCGTGCCTTCAACCCTGTCGATATTTTTCTATTGAATTTTTGTAGGTTTTTTGGTTCTCCCCGGAAAATTTGGGGGGATCACCCTAACTTTAAATGCCTTTTTTCTATCAAAATTTTTTTTAGCTTTTGTAAGGTACTTTCTAATGTTTTTTTTTCCTCTTTTAAATGGGATTTTCATAAGTCGTTCCTGAACTATTAAAAGTTCTGTTTCCCCTCTGCCAAAAAAGTTTCCAGACTGTGTTTCTAATGGCAGGTTTTTTATTTTGATTTTAATCCATAGGTATAATACGTGATTCAATATAATCCCTCAAATTTTTGTGCCTCCCACCAGGATTTGATTTTTGGATCGGTAACCCCTATAAAATTTTTAAAAAAACCACTTTTAAAGTCTGAAGAATCACTTTGGTTTACTCTCCCTCATTTTTCCCTGAAAACACCGCTTTTGGGCTTCAGTTTCGCCATTTTTTTCTTTATCCACAGGGCCACTTAAAAAGCTGGCCTTAATATAAAAAATACAAAACAAATTCATATGAACAGAGGATTTATCCCAAATTTAATCACGGGGCAAATAATAACCCCTTTTTAAAACTTTAATTTTTTACTAGACTATTTAAAATATTAATACTAAACCCCAAATATTACCACTGAATACCTAGATTTTTACACCCATACTGTGCATTATCGCCAGGGGGAGTAATCCCCCTAAAGAGGGGCCCCCCTTTTAAATTTGACAGACAATGTCACTACAGGGCGGTTTTATAGACCCTTTAAAAAATTTCCCCGTATCCCAAAACCGCGTTTCCCCCCCCATTACAATTTTAGGGTTCATAGGGGGAACCCAAAATTTTTTTCTCACTTTAAAAAGGGAATCCCCCCCCTAAATAAAAACCCCGCAAAAACTACAAACTTATTTCCCAAAAATTTTATAAGGGGAAATTTATTATTTTTACTCAAGGTGCTGGGGGGGTTAGGGACGAAAAGGTTCCCGAAAGCCACCCTCTAGAAAGGGTGGCACCCAAAGTTTTAAGAGGGGGAATTAAAAAGGCGGAAAATTTTTTCCCCTCCCCTTTCCCTTTTTTATTGTTTTTTGGGGGCCCCTTTTTGGCGGGGTGAAAATTGATAAAACGATTCCCCATGTTTAAAAAATAGATAAAAAAAAACACTGTATACCCGGTCCCGGGTTTTCCCCCAATGGGCCATTAGGGGGGCATTTTTTTTATTTTGGGGGGCCAATGGTTTGTACGGGGGGTTTTTTCCGGGTATTAAAAAGGGCCATGCCCCGGGAAAAAGGGGGTTAAAAATACTGCATTGTTCGCACCCCGGTCGGGGGTTAGGCTGGAAACCCCCCCGGGGAAAACTCTGCCCCTGGCGTTCCAAAAAAATCCCCCAACTGGCCGATGGGGCTGGTGGGGGGAAGACCCCAGGGGTTAAATTTTAAATTCCCATTTTTAAATTTCCTTGGAAAATTCCACCGCCAAACTTTTATAAATAAGGGGGTTTTTTGGTTAGATGTTGCTCCCCCCTTATAAAAACCACAAACCCGTATGGGTATCCTACCCCTTGAAATTTGTTTTGTTTCCCTAAAACCCTTGTCTCCTGTTTTAATAAAAAAAGAGAAAATTTTGGGGGAAACAAATAATTTTAGTTTTCCCGGGGGTTTGTTTAATTTTAGCAAAACACATTTTTTTAACCCCCAACGGGCCAAAAAACGGGGCCCAAAAAAGGGACGTTCGGGTACAAAAATTCATTGTCTTTCAGCTGAAAAGGGGTTTATAAAAGCTGTAAAAAAGTAATTTAATATAATGAAAAATTAAGGTTTTTGACACTGAAAAAATTTCATTGGCCCAGGCTTGAAAAAAACCAGTAGTGGCCCTCAAAGGAGAGGTGCGGAAAAGAGAAAGAAATCAGCCCGGGCCCAAAAGATAGGGGCCTATTTATAAAACCAACCAAATTGCAGGGGTTTTCATTTGGGCCCCTTTGGTTGGACAAAAGTCCATCCCGGGTAAATCCATTGGGCCTCCTAACGGGTTTCGTCTACCCCTTTCCCCCTCCGGGGGGGAAAAGGGGTTTCTCCCCAACTTCCAAAATTTCCAAAAAAGCAGAGATTCCCATTCACCATTATAAAATTTTTCCCACACATGTCGGGGCAAACGGGCGTGCCCTTTTCTTTTTTCGTAGTTCCCCCAGATGTTCACCCCCCCTTTCTTTTAAATTTTTCTCCTTTTTTTTCCCCAATTTTAAATTTGGAGTGGGCCGGGGGAAATGTACCATGAAAACTACTCCTTCTGTGCTACAATTGGAAAAAATTCACGAATAAAATTTTTTTTTCCAAATTTGAGGCGCTTGAAAAAAGTTTTAGTTTGTTGTACGTATGGACAGGCTACAAATCTCTGCCCCCCTTTTTGAAAAATCCCCAACGGTCTCCTTTCTAACCAAGTCCCCTTGAGGGGGTTATTTGGTTAAAAATAAACTATGGATCAATCTATTTTTTTATAGATCTCCCCCTCCGATGGGTTTTTATCGGGGGGGTTTTGGGGGAAGATATCCTTCTAGTTTCCTGAATCTAAATTCAAAAATTACCCCATTATTTTTTTGGGGGTTTTTTGATGCCCTTCTAGATTTCTGTCATCAAAGGTTGAAAAACGGTGCGTGCTTATTGGCCCTCTTTATCTGCCGGGGATTTGCCCTGTAATTTAGATTTGTCCTTTTTTGTTTTTGTGCTTTGCCAAAAGGGCTGATTCCAGGACCTTTGTTGGATATCCTCGATTAAGAAATCTTTTCCCCAAAACATCCCTCTTCTCCTAAAGCCCCTTCTTTCCCCCTGGAGCGGGTTTTCCCTTAACTCCCAGAAATTGCCCTTTTTGGGGTATTCCTCTCTTACAGGGTAATGGTTTTGGTAACTTTTCCAGTTTTAGAAAAACTGTTATTTGTTTTGGGTTTCCTTACATATTGTGTGGAATTTTTCCCCCATTCAGAATTTTTTTAATAAAAAAGGACATCCCGGGAAAAGGTAAACATTCTCCTGCATTTCAAATGTGAAGTGCATACCGATATTATTCTTTTTTGAGCTCCCCCAAAAAAACTCCTCAAAGACATCTTGTCCCCCTCCCAAAAGAAGGGATGATGTAAATCATTTTACCCCCCCCAAAAATATTTATTCTGGGGGGGCCTTTGGGTTTTCCCCGGGTTTTGGGGGGTTTAACCAAAGGGTAGCCTCCCCCCCAAACCCCAGGAACAGATTTGCATTCATGGGGGGGGCAGGAGCTCCCTTTGCAGGGGCCCTTAGTGGGGGAAAGGGGGTCTTGTTTTCAGAAAACAAAGTAATTTGCCGTAGCAAAAAATCAAGAAGTCTAATAAAAAAAGAAATTAGGGACCTAAAATTCTATGCTTCTTGGGGACAAAAAATATTCGACTGCCTGAATCCAACTTTGGTGTGGGATATTACTTTTGGGCCCTTTAAAGGCCCTTATAAAAAACCTAATGAAACCTTTTAAATCAAAGAAATCCCACCCAAAAAAAGAAAAAGGGTCAGAAGTATCTTTTATAAGAGGGGAAATTTTTAACCACGAAACCCTTTAAAGATGTTACTATATAAAACCCCCTACATTTTGCGTAATTAAATCCCAACCTTGAAAACTAGGGGGGTCTGCCTTTAAAGCGGGGTACAAACCCTTTTTGGATCTTAGGGATGGGGAAAAAAAAAAAATTTCGGTTTTTTGGGGATTTGATTTTTACAGAGGGGCTTGCCCCTTTGTGCCCCCCCCACCAAGTATAGTGATTTTTCATGGATAAAAGGATTTTAAAAACTTTTTGTGGTAAGCCAAGGTCATACTTTTTTTTAAAATTTTAAAGATAAAAATCGAATGCAGGGGTTGGGGCGCCCACGACACAGGACCGGGAAAGGGCAAAAAACGTTTTTAGTGCCCCTTTAGGAGGGGGAAGTTTGAGGGGGACAAACTAAATGAAACTCAAAAGTGGGAAAAAAAAAAAAAAAAAAATTTTCCCCCCGGGGTCAGTGGATACACGTAAAATTTGGTTTTTAATTTTTGAAAATTTAGTCTCAAAAAAATTACGAAATTTTGGGGGGAACAGAGATTACCATTTCACAAAAATTTCTTCAGAAAGGAGAAAAAATTAGAAGCGTTTTTTTTTTTTACACAGGGAAATCGAGAAAAGTCAAATTAATTATAAAACCCCCCGAAAAAGGGGGGAAAAAAATTATTTTAAAATTTAAATGAAAATGTAAAAACCAGTTTGTGAAAACGATCTTTTTAAAGGAAAAGGGGGTTATTATAAATATTCTTTCTAGGGATAAAAACAAAACCTTCACTGGGGGGAAATTTGAGAGGATACTTGTGGGGGGTTTTAGAAAAGGGGCCCTCAATCACACACAGATTTAAATTTATGATGCCTTCTAATCCCCAAAAAACCGACTTTTTATTCGAGTCGCAAGATCCATAAGGGGTTTGCCCCGCTTAAAGGCAGACCCATAGTTTTAGGTGTGGGGTCAATTTTTGCAAAAAATTTGGGATTTTTTATAGGGTTAAAAACTTACAGGATTTCGTGGTTACATTGGGCCCTTTTTATATAAGGATTTCTTTTTGACCCTTTTTCTAGATTGGATGGGATTTCTGTTTATAAAAAGGTATATTAGGGGTTTTATAGACTTGAAAACCTTTTATAGTAATATCCCCACACGAAAGAGGGATTCAGGCAGTCGAAAATTTTTTGTCCACAAAAAGCAAAAGAATTTTTAGGCTCTAATGCTTTTTGTTATTTTGGGCCCTTTTTGATTTTTTGGGTAAAGGGGATAATTTAAATTTGGGCTTCTGCAACAAACCTTCCACCCGGGGCAGGGGCACTGCAATTGGGGGGCTCCTGGCCCCCCCCGTATGCAAATCGGGTTTCCCGGGGGGGGTGGGGGGCTACCTTGGGATCCCCAACCCAAAGGGGAGGACCAATGGCCCCCCCCAGATAAATATTTTGGGGGGGGTACATTTATGGGCATCATTTATTCTCTGGGAGGGCACAAGATGTCATTTTGGGAGTTTGTTGGGCAGCTCAAAAAGAATAATAAACGGTATGCACTTCACATTTTTAAAATTTCAGGAAAAAGATTTTACCCCTTTTTGGATGTCCTTTATTTTAAAGATCTGAAAGGTAATATTTCACACAGATATTTTATAGGAAACCCCACCCCGCAAAAACAAAGTTTTGCTACAACCCGGAAAAAATTACCCTCCATTTTCCCTTTTAAGAGAGGAATACCAAAAGGGGCAATTTCTGAGAAATTTTAAAAGAAACTGCTTCCAAGACGAGGACTTTTGGAGACATTCCCGGTATGGTTTTAGAGAGAGATTTCTTAAAACGAGGATTTTCCCAAAAAAGGTCCCTGGGAAACAGCCTTTTGGCCCCTGCACCCAAAAAAAAAACCCGGACAACCCCTTTACAAGGGGGAAATCCCCGGAGATAAAGAGACCAATAGGAGACGCCCCAGTTGCAACCTTTTTATGACAAAATTTGGGAAATTTATCAATAAACCCCCCAAAAAAAAACCGGGGGGATTTTTTATGTTAAAATCAGGATCTAGAAAAGGGAAAACTTCCCTCAACCCCCCCTTCGGGTAAAAACCCCCTCGGGGGGGCAATCTATAAAAAAATAGATTGATCCATAGTCTTTAATTTCACCAAAACCCCTCAAGGTACTTTGGGTTTAAAAAAGGGGGACCGTTGGGGATGGGCCCAAAAGTGGGGAGAGATGTGGGAGCCTGTCCATACGTACAACAAAAATAAAAACTTTTACAAGCGTTCAAAGGAAAAAAAATTTTATTCGGAAATTTTGCCAAATTTTAGCACAGAAGGATTAATTTTTTCAAATTTTACATGCCCCTGCCCCTTTAATTTTCAATTTGGGAAAAAAAAGGAGAATATTTCCCAAAAAAAAGGGTTGGGGGGGAACATTTTTTGGGGAAATACGAAAAAGAAGAGAACCAAAGCCAGTACTTTGACATTTTTTGGGAAAAATCATAAAGGTGAATGGGAAAACTCTGCTTTTTTTGGTTTTTTTATTTTGGAAGTTGTTTAGACCGTCCCCCAGAGGGGGGGGGGGAAAGGGGTAGACGAATCCTGTGTAAGGAGGGCCCCAAAGGATTTACCGGGATGGACTCTGTCCCCAAACCCAAAAGGGGCCTTAAAATTTAGACTTTGCAATTTTTGGGTTTTCTTTATAAAAATAGGCTCTTAAAATTTTGGGGGGCCCCGTCCCGATTGCTTTGCTCTTTTCGCACCTTCCATAGAGGACCAAATAAAGGATTATTTTCAAGCCTGACCAATGAAAAAGTATCAGTGTCATATCCTTAATTTTTTTATTATATTCATTGTTTTCTTACGCTTGATAATCCATGTCAGCTGAAACAATGAATTTTTGTAAACCCCCGGGAAAGTCCCCTTTTTTGGGCCTGTTTTAAGCCCGTGTTAAATTTTTCAGTGTTTGCTATATAACATTTGGGTCTGGGGAAAATAATTTTTATATTCCCGCCCCCATTTAAATCTTTTTTTTTCATTATCATTTAAAACAAAAAGGGGGGTTAGGAATAAGTCATTTGCTAAGGGTAATACCTTACATTTTTGTTTGGAAAAATTTAAGTTAGGAGCACATCTGAAATCTTTAAAGCAAACCTTTTTTTATAAAGGGATTGGGGTCCCATCCCCAAAAGCTTGGGGAAAGGAAAAAACCTGGTGTTCCCACCAGACATGCGCAGTTGGGATTGTTGGGGAACGCCAGGCGCCCCGTGGTTCGGGGCCCGGGTTTTCCAGGGATGCGCGGGCTTTTCCGGGGAAAGCAACCGGGAAAATGAAGGTATTTTTTTTCCGGACATGCCCCAGTTGAATAACCCGGAAAAGCCGTACAAAAAAAATGAGCAAGAAAAAATGCAATATGCTCATGGGAACCTGGGGGAAAGGGGGATAAGTGGTTATTATCAAAATTTTTAAACACTGGGGGGAAACGTTTTCAAAACATCTGCAGGGCCATTTTTAAAAATTTAAAAAAGGGGGGCCCGAGACAATTTTGCTCTGTATCCCCTTTTTATCTTTGGGGGCCAGCGTACTAGAGGGGGCTGCCCCCGGGAAATTTTTTTTTTTTTTTTCGCATTATAAACCCGGGGAGCACTTGAGTAAGTATCAGTTTCCCCTTACTAATTTGGAAATACATGTGTTGTAAATATATCGTTGTATATAGCGTATTCTTTTTCCCAGTGAGAGAAAATTTTTTAATTTCCCCGATAAAACCCTAGAATTGGGATGGGGGGAAAAGCGTCGGGGTTTGGGGGGGGATTTAAAAGGGGTCTATACACGCCCTGTAGTGACATTGTCTGTCATTAAAGCGGACCGCTCTTTTTCGGGGGGATTACTCCACTGGCAAAATAATGGGACAGTATGCTGTATCATCTAGGTATCAGTGGTAATATATTTGGGGTTTAGATTTTTAATATTTTAAATAGTCAAAAAAGTTGTATTTTTTTCAGGGGTTTTTATTTCAGTGGAAAATTTTTTGGAAAAATCCTCTGTTCATTTTAGGAAAATTTTTAGTTTTTTTTGCATTTCCGTACTTGGGGACGGATACAGCCTTTTTTTTCAGCTTTCCCCCCACAAGTGTTTGATAGGGGTTTAGGTCTGGGGGGGTGTGGGTCCAATACACAAAACCTTTTAAAATTCCCTCACCAATTTTTTAACCCAAAAATTTTTCCTTTCCAACCCTTTATATATGCTTTTGGGTTTCTGGGCCTGAAATACCCATAGTACTCGAGTGTATAAAGAAAATTCACCCTTGTAGAAATACCCCACATGTAGCTCAGCTTTTAAAATTTTCAGCATCAATCCGGGAAAGAAATCCAACATCTTTGCTGTGAAAAAACCCCCACAAAAACACTTCCCCACCAACTTGAAGTTTTTTTCAATTTCCAATCCTTTTAAGCACCTTTCCCTTCCCAAAAACCCATATGCCCCCATCAGACCCCGGGTCTATTGATTTTTGATCCATTGATCCAAAACCCCCTCTTTTCCAAATCTTCAATTTTTCGTATTTTTTTTTGCAAGTTAAACCTTTTCTTATGCCCAGAATGAAGCGACCCTTCTTCACTTTTTTTCAGGCCATCTTCCCAAAAGACTTGTTTAATGTGTTTTTCCCCGGTGTTTGCAAAACACCGTGATCTCCTCAAATGACCCCACCTCCACGCCGTGCCCTGAAACCTTAGAACTAAAGACCTTGAATGACCCAAAATTTTCGACCCTTTAAAATTTTTCCTGAACTTTCCTTTCCACTTGGTTTTTGGAAAAAATTTGGAAATATGGCCATTTCAAATTTTTTTCCCCGCAAACCAGGGGGGTCCCCCAGGGATGCAGTTTGGCAATTTTCTTGGCCCAAAATTTTGATGACCCGATGATGCGCTTCTCTTTTCTTAAAAATTTCTTTGGCGCTCAAACCAGTGAACTTTTTGTTTGGGGAATCAGCTTAAAAACACACCGAGCGTTAGAGAATTTGAGAACGGGTTTGAAAATTTGAGAAATAGAAGAAGAAAAAAAAAGGTTCCACCACCAGAAAGCAAAACAGTAAAAAGCAGTTAAAATACAAGAAACGCATAACCAAAAGAAAGTGCAAAATTTAAAATTTTTAGGTCAAAGTTTTTTTTTACATAAAGCCAAGATGATGCCCGGGTAAAAAATAAAAACCATGTTAAAGGGTCTTAGTGGATGGTGAAAAAAAAAAGCCTGAAAGTAAAAAATTTAAAGAATATTGTTCCCTTTTTTTGTTTGGGGTTTTAAAATAATTTTTTTGGATATAAATTTTAGAACACAAAAAACGAAAAAAATTTGGGAAATAATCCCAAAAAGCTGGGGGAATGGGGGGGAAAAACAGTTTTTTCCAAAAACGAAAAAACTCCTTTAAAAACATTTGTGGGGTCTATGGATCTGTTTTTGAGAAAAAAGTAAACCCCCCTCCCCTCAATCCCTTTTATATAAAATCAAATCGATCCAGATTTCCGCTAAGAACGGTTTTCCCCAAAACTAAAAAGGTTTGGTGGGAAAGCGGGGACCAAAATGGGCAACATCTTTTAACCAAACCCCGGGGTATAAAAAAAAATTTCCCCCATGCACAACCCTTTTGATGAACGGTTGAAAATCTTTTTTGAAAGCAATTTAAAAATTTTTGGGGTGACCTCTGGGCAAACGTAAGCTATTGGGGGCGGGAAACTTTTTCCTCTGGATAAAGCCTTTTTCCTGCTTCAATTTTCTCCAAAATAAAAAATTTTCCCCAAAATTTAAAAACCCCCATCTTATGAGGGTAAAGATTTTGGGGGGAAATAGCACTGGCAAGACCCATTCCTCTTGCCCTTGGCACTGCCTTTAAATAAAAAAGGGACCAAAATTTTTATACATCTTGGGGGTTTAGTCGGGCTAAAAAATAACGACCGGGCTCCACCAAAATGGGCAAAGTTTTTATAAAATTTAAAATGTTTATTAAAAGCAAACCTAATTCAAAAACCAAACCTTTTTTTACCTTTTTTTGAATACAGAGCGTGTAAGGGTTTTTTTTTGGTTTTTTTTTTTCGTGATAAAAAGAAAGTTTTCATTGGACCACTTTTGGGATTTATATACTTTTTAAATCCTTTTATTAAATTTTTATTTTTTTTGTTTGGGGCTAAACGAAAAATTTCAAAATTTTTGAAATTTGGGTTTTTAATGGGGGTCATTATTTTTTTGGTTTTAAAAAATGCCCCCAATTTTTAGGCAAATTAAATTTTGCACGTGGGCCCAAACCCCACTTTATTTTTTTTCTTTTTTTGGGTAATTTCCCCTTTTGAAATGGGGGAAGAGGGGGAGTACATGTGTTCTATTTTTTTTTTTTTAAAATTTTTTTCCCCTAGGGGCTTGAAAAAGTGACTTAAGATCACCGTTTTCAATGCCCAAAAAAATACATAGCATTACTGCAAACCAAATTTTAAAATGTCAGTCACTATGTCCGGCCCCGGCCGAGGCCCCCTCAATTTACAGACAGGGCCCCTAATCCTTTTTTGGCTTCCGGGTTTTATAAGGGGGAAACATCGCCAATGCAGACAAAATGGACCCCTACCTCTATCTTACCCTGCGACCGAAGTGAGGTCTGGTCAAGGGCGATGCAGCATTGGGCCAGCTATAATATACAGAAGGTTCCATGCTGCGATCATGTGGACTCCTTTTTTTGAACCTGCCAAAGTTTTAAAAAATCATGGGGAAAGTCCTAAAGGGAAAAAAGCCAAGATATCAGGGAAGGGGGAAATTTTGGAAATTGCACAAATTTGAATCAAATTTTTTTTGCCATTTCCAAAAAACTGAATGTTTCTTCTTCATTTTGTACATACAATTATATGCAAGTACAAACAAGATGGGAATAGCCAGCAATTATACTTCAGGAAGGAGATGCGTTTTGTGTCTCAGAGATGAACGTACTTTGGTCCGGCATATGCGTATCAACCCAAGAACAAAAGCAAAAGACCTTGTGAAGATGCTGGCGAAGCTGGTATGATTGTGTCACTATCCACAGTGAAACGACTACTGTATCAACATGGGAAGAAAGGCCACTCTGGCAGGAAGAAGCTATTACTCCAAAAGAAACACATAAAAGCCAGATTAATGTTTGCAAATACACACAAGAACAAAGGCCTACGTTTTTGGAGACATGTCCTGTGGTCGGATGAAACTAAAATTGAACTGTTTGGCCATAATGACCATCGTTCTGTTTGGAGGAAATAGGGAGAAGCTTGGAAGCCTAAGGCTAGGTCTACACTGCATCGGACAAAAAACGTCCAGAAAGCGGCCATTTTTTTCTAATGCAGGAAAGTGGTTTTTGTCACATTTTGTGCAAAACCTGCGGCCGTGTCATTTTTTTTTTTACGTCGCCCTTACAATTGGATTGTATGGGAGGAGGCCAAGAAAACTAAAAGCGCCGGCATATTATACATGTTGTATAATGCGCTGGTTCCAGAAGACGAGCAGAGAAAAGACGAGCTGTGGAGACTGCAGCTCGTCTTTTCTATTGCCATCTGTGGGGCCACACGAACGATCGTATTTTCGGCCCTTTTAAAAAAACTAAAAGCACCGAAAATACGATCGTAATGCTATGCAGTGTAGACACAGCCTAAAAACACCATCCCAACTGTGAAACACGGCGGTGGCCGCATCCGAGTATGGGGTTGTTTTTGCTGCAGGAGGGACTGGTGTACTTTACAAAATAGATAGCACCAAGAGGAAAAAAGATTATGTGGCAATATTGAAGCAACATCTCAAGACATCAGCCAGAGAACCACCCTTGCTGAGGACAGCACAAGCTAGTGACACACATGCTATTTCCAGCGCGGTATTCCTTATTCTGTAAGATGCATGAGTTTTACAGTATTTAGTGCTCAAATCTGCAGTTTTCAGCCAGAAAAGAGTCATAAAAAGAGTTTGTTTAATGATCCGCCCACCTGAGGCTAGCCCCGCCCACCTCACAACTGATTAACCTTGTACTTTTGAATAGATAGAAACATGTGAATAACTGCCAGGTAGGCTGGGCTAGCCTTGGGTGGACAGGGCTAACACCTGCACATGAATAAGCTGGACTCTTTTCTGGGTGAAAACTGCCACATTTGAGCAATAAATTGTGTGTATATATATATATATATATATATATATATATATATATATATACCGAGTTTTTCAGCACAAAAATGTTCTGAAAAGGCCGTCCTCGGCTGATACTCAAGTCACCGTCGGCGTCCGGGCGCTGCCACGGCTTCAGCTGTATGTGACTTCTTTGGGAGCGCATACCGATGAATCTCGAGTTACCCGTCGGCCTTTGGGCACTGCCGTGGCCCGGGCATTGGCGGGGATACTTCAACTGTATGACACTCCTCTGGGACGGCATACAGCTGACCCTGGAGTCGCCCGTCAGCGACCGAGCGCTAACATGTATTAATATACTGTAGTGGTTTCATCACAAACATCAGCATAAGCAGCCAAACTCTGAATTGCATACAAAAAAATGCACTATGTCTTATTTTCAGGGAAACAAGGGTAAGTACTTGTATTTTATTTATTTTTTTAAACTCTGCCTATATCTAGCTAAACCTGCCTATGGGGGACATATACCTGCCTATGGGGGACATATACCTGTATCTACCTGACATTATAATCCTCTTATATGTATACCCGCACACAAATTATCTTTTCAAAAACATACAAATCTTTATTCACAACATGCTTCTATATCCATGAAGTTTTCATTTGAAATGGCGATCAATTCATATATAAACGTTTTCGGCTTTTAAATATTTTGGGATCAGGAGTGAAATCTTCCTTTAGGGCAGATTTGTTCTTCCCTTATGGGTTCCAAAGTCTGCATGATTAAGAGAATCAAAACTTAAAAATTCCCTATCCTCTCCCTTTGTCCACATCTTTCCCCACTCTTGGTTGATCTTGATGCACATTTGTCTTTTTTCACCCATACCAACCATATAACAAGGAGGGTCTCCTTCATTTATACATAATTAAGGATGCGAAATTCATCTTATAGAACTTGTGACAACAGGAGATGTTTTGGTCCACCTGGATCTTATTCCTGCAGGCACTGTCGACACTTTCGCTTCTATATATGGGCTCAGTGCCTTCTTCCTTGTAGCCCCTCAGAGTGGCCTCAACTTCCTTATTCTTGTGACTAGCAAGAATAAGGCTGTATAATGAATTCTGCACCTTGGATTATGTGTTAATAAAATTACTCTCCTTGTTTGTATTAATGGGGTAGTGCCAGTAGGCATGGAGCAGCAGTCAGGGACTCAGTTTTAGTGTTCTTTCTCATGGTGCGGTTTTGACGCTTTTTTTGTGCAGCAATGTACAGCATTGATTGCTGTGCCTTCCTGGACCCCCCACAATCGGACATGTACCCGTTTACAGATAAATGTCTTTTGTGGCACAACCACTTTAAACACTTGAGTTGTTTTATATCTCTGAGGATTAACAGAAGAATTCTTAAAAAAAAAGATGCTGCGGAATTATTTTATTTGGGACACAATTACCGGGTTTTCCAAAAATAAGCCCTCTCCCAAAAATAAACTCTAGTTTGATTTTTAGGGATTTTTGGAGTAGGCTTTAAACCCCACAAGCCACTGTGATAATTTTGGTGCTTGTTTAGACTTCATAGTTAAGTATACACTGTCTTTGCATTAGGTAGGATTAATAAATCTGCACCAGTATTTTTATTCTCATTTCATGGATGTTTTTGTAGTTTGTGTTTCCATTTTCTTTCTGTTTGGGCGTCTACCGAGGTTTACATGACCTATCCCTGTTGAGATTACTCATACTAGAGCAAGCACTTATCATTTATTATGGCTCCTTGACTCCTATAGAAAACCATTTCACCAGTGCAGTGATGTTTTAATGATGGTACATTGTCTCAATGGATATGTTAAATGTTAATATTACTGAGAGCCAGAAATCATAAATGTCACATTTCTGTGCCACTAAACTTCCGTCTCTCCATGCAGGCCCAGAGAATGACAAGAGCCAGTGGTTGGATGAAAAGGAAAAACTGGGCTTGGACTTTCCTAATGTACGTGAACTTGGAGAAGGGAAACGCAGTATGAATTATCATTATATGTATTGTATATAACCCCTTCCTGAACTATAGGTATTCACATATCCTGTAGTTTTTCTTTGCTTACTTTCTTAATCTTCCCAATTATTAATGGCTGACTGCGAACTAATGTCTGCCAAAAATTTGATCTTTCAGGTTCTGTTCATTAATTTTTTCATTATTGACTAAAACTACACGTGTATGGCAAGATTCGCTACAGATAGCCAGTCATTTGTCATTTTACTCAAGCCTGTTTTCATTTACATTTCTTTTTAGCCTTTTAGTCTAGTAAAGGCATGTTGTTGTTTGGATTATTTGTGTGATTGATCCAATGTGCAATCAATCAACTGTGTTTAGAGGATAATAATATGTAAATTGTATAACCAATTCTGAAGCATTTTATAAATAGTACAAGCAAAAATGAGAAACTGTGTCATATATTTTTTAGAGAAAAGTGCTTCCTCCTTCATTTAGTAGCCCTTTCTCCCTTCATCCTTTTCTGCTTACTCAGAAATCTGAAGGGTAGAGGATATGGCTTCAACTTTACTGAGAGATACAGAGATGATGCTGTTGTTTAATGTCCTCCATGCAGCTGTTTGTGTGTGTGAGTCTCCTGCTTTCATTCATCGCCCCTCCCCTCTCCATAGAATTTTATGGTCAGCTGTAACCTGATCATTGAGTGAAGCCAAAGTGTCTTCTCTCTGCAATATAAATTGTCTTATTGGTTTGTGATTGAGTGAACAAATAATTCTGAAAGGGGTGAAGAAAAGGAGGCTGATAAGGAAAGAAGGAAGCTGCTTTCCCCAAAAGCTATTACAGGATTTCTTAACCTTGCTTGTACTGTTGCTTTGTGGAAAGTTGTACAATTGGAGCTATGCTTTTAAGGGATTTCCATGGATCAGGAAAACATGGCTGATTAATTCCAGAAACAACTTCACACCTGTTAATCAGTGGGTTTGTTTCTGGTATTACAGCTTGTCTTCATTAACTTCAGTGGAGCTGAGCTACGATCTGGAAGAAATCAGCTATGTCTGTTACTCATGGACCATGCTTTCAAGTATTAAACCAGTGTCTTAACAGTGAGCATGAAGATAGAGTATTGACAGCAGTTGCTTAGACCTTCAAATAGATGACCATCCACACATCTTTACAGTGAGGTCATATTTTGGGAGCTGTAGACCATTTCCTTGGTAATATCACACACAGTCATTTGTTGCAGCATGAAAATAATTCTGCTGGGCAGAATGATGAGAATTTAATCTATATTTACCTTTAATTCATGGTGACTTCTTTCTTTCCTATAAGCCCAAGCAACCCATTTAAGTAATTGAGGTTTAATGAATGGACAATTTGTGTTTCATGGGAGTAGCAGGCAGGCCTTATGTATTTAGTTAATAATTGATCGCAATTGGTGATGGAAAACTTTATACTACACAGTTACCCTACCTTCTGGATGGAGATATTAAATTGACTCAGAGTAACACTATTTTGCGCTACATTGCCCGCAAGCATGGAATGTGTGAGTATGGACTTTGTTTTTAAATACTGATTTGGGAATTTTATTGGTAATCCCTTTTTTTAAGCTGTTTTAGCCTGGGGCAGGATTCTGTGTTTCATCACCATATTTCATTTCTCAAACTACTACTAGAAAAAAAGACCGCAATCATCAAAAAAACCCAAAACACTAATATTTTTGGTAAATATGCTATGAGCCTGTATTGAGTTTGCATTTTACAGACAGAAAATGGTAGAAATAGATGCCAAACTTTGAATAACCATGTGTCTTCTAATTGCTCAGGAGGCTGCATTAACTTCTAGCCCACAACAAACACCATGACTGTAGGCATTGCTTGGGCACAAGGGAAATAGTGGGAATATTTCTCTACAGCCCCGATGTATGCTTAATGTATTGCTGCATTTTACAGGTGGTAATACTGAAAAGGAAATGAACTTTGTATCACTGTTTGAAAATGAAACAATGGATTTCAGGATGCAGATTGCTACTCTATCATACGACGCTCAATTTGTAAGTAAAAGCTAAATTCAAAAGCTCCGTTAATTCTTTCCGTAAAGCAACTTTGATTTTGTTGTTTTATCTTTTATGTTTTTGCAGACTAACAAATTGTGATTTTTTTTTTTCACAATCTCAAAAAATGGCAACAATGTACACTGTCACATTTAAATCTAAGTAATTTATTGCGTTGTCAGTGTTTTCTTTTAGAGCAGGCATGCACAACATACAGCATGTGACTGCCCAAGGATTTATGGTGGGCTTTAAAGGGGCGTGGCTTATGTAAACCCTACCCCAAAAATGGGCATATCCCCGGTCAATCTGGCCCCCCACATCCTGTCAAGTTTTGCAGATCTGTTCCTAGACCATTACAACTTATAATGTACCCTGCAAATCAACACTGTAATTCTTATGGCTCTGCTTTTTTTCAAATAATGGAGATCAGTAAAGCAAAAAAGTATCCTTTAACTTAATTTTTTTATTTTTAGGAACAGCTGAAGGGACCATATCTTGAAAAACTACCAACTATATTGGCAAGATACTCTCGATTTTTGGGGGAAAGACATTGGTTTGTTGGGGACAAGGTAATCATATTGTAGTAAGGTATTTGATGTACTATACTGCTTCTTTGTAAAATGAGCACTACTGCCTTTATAATCAGCCTATACATCACTAATTAATGAAAATTCTAGCAAGCCTAAATAATTTGTAGCTTTACTTATTTGTATTTAGTTTTATTTACCAATTTGGTAATTATGGTATTTTGTATGAAAGGTTACACTTGCAGACATTCTGATATATGATGCCCTGGATCAGCACAAAATTTTGGATCCCACCTGTTTGCAAAAATTCAAGAACTTGCAGGACTTTCATACAAGATTTGAGGTAAATATTTTACTTTTTAAGCTTTTCTTTTTTTTTTTTGACAGAATATTTTCGTGAAACATTGTCTAAAAGTGACTAACACTGTTGCTCCCTATCGATCCATATAGATGCCTTTTCTCGATAATGGCCAGAGTTGCTGGCCATGCTTCTTGACACTCGTGACAGCTTTAACCAGAAAAGTTAGCTGAAAGTTTAGGCATGCTTAAACCCCTTACTGACATATAACTTACAAGCATGTTATAGGCGACAAGTGCTTCCCGCAAATTGACGCACCTGTACATTTATATACAGCATGCAGGCTCAGAAGCAGAGCCCACACAATTGCCACAAGGAATATAACAGCTATATATTACAGTCACGGTACTGCTGTTTTAACCCTTTAGTTGCTACTGTCAATTACTACTGCACCTTTAAAGTGTTTGACAGAGGTAAGGGGCTCCCTCTCTCTTCATCAGCACCCTACAGAGGGGTGCCATGGTTAACAGCCTGGAAACCTAACAACCTAGCTAATGATCACCGAGTCAAGTTTAATATGAGGACAAGTACAAAAAAATAGTAAAAAGGGAAATAAATGAGATAAAACATACACACCATTGTTTCCCCATTACATGTGCTTATCATTTGGGAAAGAAAGTAAAAAAAAAAAAAAGTACATGTATTTGATATTGCCACTCGTGTAACAACCTGGGCTATAAAACTGTCATATTGAAATCTTCTAGCGCTCCCTCTGAGGATTGGTATGCGGAAACAATCATTAGGAGAATGGAGGAGTTGGCTGCTCAGACCCCAAAACAACTACATACATTCAACAAAACTTGGTTCTATTGGTCCACATTCCAGTCCTCATCAACTTATCTTACAATTATGTAACAACCCTACTTTTCATGATTACTCATCCTTAAGGATTAGCACCCTATAAATACCTGGATGGACAAGCTGGAACACTGGTTCTACTTTTAGATAAATTGAGCTTTTGGCGGATCCGGCATGGCACCCTTCTCCCTCGTTTTTGTTGTTTTATTTTATCTTCCATCCTACCCCTTTTTTCCCTTCTCCCCTCTTCTTTCCTCTTTCTTTCTCTTAAGTATCACAAATTCGAATTTTTGGAGTTTTTACTCCATATACCCCTCAAGGTTTTGAGATTTGATATACTAATTTTGTGTGTTCTCTCTTTTCTACACATTTTGATACATTGTCTTTGTGAAATTCTATACGCAATTATGATCAATTGGATTTTTATTATATCTTAATAAAGTTCTTTTTGGAATTTGAAAAAAAACTTTTTATATTATATAACCCGCTTGAAATAAAAATCTCTCTAAAAAATGAATAGAATAAGAAGGGATTTAAAAAATCATAGAAAATCAAGGGGGTTTGACAAAAAAAAACATCAGTTTCCAAAAAAAAAAAGCTTTAGGGGTGGTTTACAAGGCAATGGACAAATACTGGTCTGGAAATCCCGACTGGTATTTTCTCTCTTTCTGGCATGCAGGGGGACGGATTTTGTCTGCGATTTGCGGAGAAAATCCCTTCTCCTTTGCACCAACATGTTCATTTTTTCCGCCCAAAAAAACTGGGCGGTAAATAAACATTTTTTCTTGTTTTTCAGCCGCCGGTGGTGTAACAAACGCCAAAAAACCCCGTGCAGTGGAACTTTTTTTTTTTTTTTATTTTGCTTATTAAAACAAGAAATTTATCCATATTTTCTTCTTTCTTGTTTTTATTTTTTTAATGTAGATTCCTCAATTTGGTTGTCTGTATATGATTGTGGGGAAAGCTTTATTGTCTGCACTGCTTCAGCAGCATTTAGAGAGATGCTTTACAGCAGTTACATGTACAACATTAAAAAAATTATATCAATTGGTTATTGCTATAATTAAAAAACCCACTGGTACGCTAGTGTATTTTTAAAAGATAAGTGGGGTAAAAAATAACAAATAAAGACTTTCAGGATTGCTGTATCTTGTTCATCATGCCTCCCAAAACCTTTAATAAAAGCATGTGAACCCCAAAATGGTACCAATGAAAAAGTCAACTAATTTTGCAAAAAACAAGCACTAAACACAGTTCTGTATATGGAAAAATAAAAAAAAAGTGTGGTTTTTAGAACATGGCGATTTTATGTTTTCTTCTACAAATTTTTTTTAGTATTTGTACGACCCTGATAAAGTTTAATGCTTTTTTGCTGCATGGGGGGGCCCCCCATGCTATATATACACTCCCTAGGAAAAAAGAAAAACACAGATTCTGTTAGTGTTTATTTTTGGCTCCCAAAATTCTTGATAAAAAGAGATCATATGAACCACAAAATGCTATAATTGAAAAACCCCCAACTCCCCACCACAAGATTTTTACAAAAATATTATGGGGTTTTTAGAATATCAACCTTTTTTTTTTTAAAAAAAAACATTTTTATTGTTTTAAAATTAGTAAAAAAAAATAAAAATAACTATTTAAAAGTTATATCAAATTTTAAATGTAAAGCCCCACACATTTAAAATTTCATGTATTTTTACTTCAGATAAACACTTAAAAACTCAAAAAAAAAATGGACAATTTTTTCCCCGTGCCTCTATTTTCATGTCCCAATGTTAAAAAAAGCTGTTAAACACATGTGGGTCTAAAATGCACACTATACACCTAGAATACACATCCTTTATACCGAAAAGTGAATTGCAGAGAAGCTGAACCCCCAACAAAAATGGAGTGTTTTTTTTTTGTTGTTCAACCTCACATAGGATTTTTTAGGTATTTCCCTGTATTAGGTATGTTATGGTGAATGGCAACATTAAAAAGTACCCCCTTTTTTTCCACAAAAAAAAAAAAGCCCCCCATAGGCCCCCCCCCCATGTGGATGAAAAAAAAAAAAAAAAAATGGTCATGGGGAAACCGGGTTTAAAAACTAAAAAACTAAAAATCCCCAAAAAAATCTGCAGCCTGAAAGGGGTTTGGGTAGAGGGTTGAGAAATTTTTTTTTTAACGTATATATATATTTTTTTCTTTCAGGCGCTTCCTGCTATTGCTGCATACCTGAAAACACCACGTTGTAAGAGAACTCCTGTTAATGGCAAAATGGCATTTTGGTCCAACAAATAGTAATCTTGCACTACATAGTTGAACACTGGATGTTTAATTAAAATCTCAAGGATGTTTTTTTTTTTTTTTTTTATTTCTCTTCTAAACAAAAAATTTCTGTAGGGCTATTCACATAAAATAATTTTTGTTTTTTTTTCATGTCAAAAAAATAAAACCTGCCTTACTGTTACTGTCTATTTTTTTTTAAAATTTTACCCCCCCGAATTGTAAGTGCAAAAAAAAAAGTTTGAACTGTATAAATAAAAACTATTATCAAATTTAATTTTGAATTGCATAAGTAAAAATTTTTGGTTGGTAAGAAAAGTGTGAATTTTTTAAAGGCCCTTTTTTTTTTTTTTTTTTTTTTTTTTTTTTTTTTTTTTAAGATTGCCCCTTTTTCTCAGGTGTTATTTTTTCGATAAAGCTTTTTATATATTCTAGCAAAGCTATGTTTCTGCAAGGGAAAAATCTGTTTAAATTTCCATAGCAGAAATCCAAGGCAATAACCTTGGATTTTTGCCACACATTTTGATTTGTGGACGATTTAAAAAAAACCGTTTTGGAGTGGATGTCTTTTTAAAGAGATTTAACCAGCTATTTGCAGTTCATAGCAGTTCATATGGTGTATATTTAGTATATAGGACTTCAAAGTCCAGTTGGCTTACATTATATTTAAGTTCAGTTATCACGTTTACTTTTAATATTTTATAGATTAAGTTATCTAGAAGGTAAGAAGGATTGCTTAACCCCTGGAATTTTTCAGTAGTGCAAAGAATAAAGAAAGTAAAGGGACAAAATAGTCCCCTATGTACTCAATTTCTCATCAATATCATTGGGGGGACACAGCATCTTGTGTATAGGCCCTCACCTTAGGACGCTGACACTAGGTGAAACCATACATGTTGGATTCGGCCTGACGGACTATATCCCTCCTCCTGACACCAGGCTACTCAGTTTTAGCCTAGTGTCCGTAGGAGGCAGACGTTGCTTTGCAGCTCTGCTGAGTTAAGTAATTTCTATTTTCTTTCAGGTGGAGGTGATTTGAGCCTCTGGCTCTCACCTGTTGGAAGGGGGTCGAGCTTCAGAGGCAGAGACAGCAGGGCTTGTTTTGCTCACTGCACCATTTTCTGGACAACCATTGCGGTTCCTATGCGTTCTCGCTGCGTTACCACACATCCGGGCTTGGCACTATGTACTTGGGTAGGTTTTCCACCACCCAGGGGCTTTCCAGCATTTCCTGCACTCCGGGGCTGTCGGGCAAGTCGTGCATGAGCCGTGGCCATGATTTCTAATTTAGTCCCTGGCGTCCTAGAAGGGTGGGTGCGGGGGGGTAGCATGGAGCTGTCAGCGAATTGGGGAGAGAGGCGGGCGCCTCCGACGCTCCGTTGACTGGTATGCTCAGTTGTCGCAACAGGTGGCAGTGGTTCGCGGGGATCTAAACCTTTTCCGCTATCAGTGCTGCTGCGGTCGTATGGGCTGGTGTTGAGCATGTCATCCCCAGTGGTGTGTCTCCTGTGGGGTATGGCGTTCCTGGAGCGGTTCCCACTTGTGTACGGTGGCTTGCAAATACGGGCTGTTGGGTCTGGGTGGTAGGTGCTCTGGGGCTGCCACGCTTCATGGGGTGGGTGGTGCTGCTGGGGGGTGTGTGTCTGGCTCTGGCTCGCGATGTCCTTGACCGAAGGCGGCTCCCCTCTTAAGCTAGTGGTAAGATTTGAGTTTTGTATATTGAGTTTATTGTGATTGGTCTATGTTATATATACAGTTGTGCTCAAAAGTTTACATACCCGGCAGAATTCTTGCTTTCTTGGCCTTTTTTCAGAGAATATGAATGATAACACAAAAACTTTTTTTTTTTCCCACTCATGGTTAGTGGTTGGGTGAACCCCATTTATTGTCAGATTTACTGTGTTTTCTATTTTGAAATCATAATGACAACCAAAAACATTCAAATGACCCTGATCAAAAGTTCACATACCCCTGTTCTTAATACCATATATTGCTCCCTCTAACATCCATGACAGCTTAAAGTCTTTTGTGGTAGTTGTGGATGAGGCTCTTTATTTTCTCAGATGGTAAAGCTGTCCATTCTTCTTGAAAAAAGCCTCCAGTTCCAGTAAATTCCTGGGCTGTCTTGCATGACCTGCACGCTTGAGATCTCTCCAGAGTGGTTCAATGATATTGAGGTCAAGAGACTGAGATGGCCACTCCAGAACCTTCACTTTGTTCTGCTGTAATGACAAGTCGACTTGGCTTAGTGTTTTGGATCCTTGTCATGTTGGAACGTCCAAGTATGTCCCATGCGCAGCTTCTGGGCTGATGAGTGCAAATTTGCTTCCAGTATTTGCTGATAACGTGCTGCATTCATCTTTTCTTCAACCTTGACCAAGTTTTCTGTATCCTTGTAGCTCACACATGCCCAAAACATCAGCAATCCATATGCCTTGTTGACACCTCTCCAAATGTAACGTTTATAGTTTTTGCCAAAAAGTTAGATTTTGGTCTCATTATCCAAATTTCCTTGTTCCCGAAGTTTTGAGGCTTGTCTCTGTGCTGTTTGGCGTATTATAGGCGAGATACTTTGTGCAGTAATGTATTTCTTCTGGCGACTCGCCCATTTTTCTTCAAATGCCTCCTGAATTCTGCATGTTTAATAACCCCCCAAATGCTTTAATTCAGAGGGACTCCCAACCTTTACTGTGTTATTTGTGGGTTTTTTTGATCCCTAACATACCCGGCAATTTTGGCCAAATTTTTGTTGGTCTACCTGAGCATGGTTTGGTTTTTACACAAGCCCCTGGGTTTCCATTTTTAATATTTTTTGACACTGCTGTGACATTATTCATTCTAGGTATCTTTTGATCCTTTCCCGTTTTTTTAAAAGTTACTTCATTTCCCATAGATTCGTTGACAATTATTTGCTTTCACCATGTTCACAATTCAGAAATGTCGTGGCTGGATGAAAGATGCAAGAGTCTGTTGGATCCGAAATTTATCAGTTTTTTGCCACACACATGATTTTCAATCAAACAGGTCAAAGGGAGGATGTTACTGTACCTTTAGTTGGGCCCTTCAAAATTTTGTGCCATCTTCTGTGCATGTTATAGGCCAAAATAACAGAATAGTAAAACTTTTGTCAGAGTCATTGGAATGTTTTTGGGTTGTCATTATGATTTTAAAAAGAAAAAAACACAGTAGCTTGAAAAAAATGGCTTCACCCAAAACGAACCATGATTTGGGAAAAAGTTTTTGTGTTATTTTCATATTCCCCTGGGAAAAAAGACAGGAAAGCAAAAATTCTGCCGGGGTATGTAAACTTTTGAGCACAACTGTAGTTTTGTAGTTAGTTGGTGTTTTCGTTAGGGGATTAGGTTGGGAAGGGGGTAAAAGGGGTATTATTACCAACATGAAGGACGGAGGGGTGGACTCTGAAAAGGGTCAGGGTGGGCCCCTTACAGCAAGATGCATGTTTTTGTTTCCTATTTTTGTTTACCTTTTTGTTAAACAGAAGCTGGATTCTGTTTAGATTGCCTGTGCCGGTTTGGCAAAATTTTGTTACGCAATTAGAGCAGTTTTTTTCTTAGTGGTTTAAATTTGAAAAAAATCACTGAGTGGTATGTGTGCGTTTGTTGTTTGTGGTGGGGGGGGGGATTGGAGAATTGGATGTGGGTTGTTGTGGGTGGTTGTATTAGGGGAATTGTATTTAGTGTTAATTTGTGTTATTAGTGTGTTATAAGTGAATTGGCTAAGTTTTTGGATTATAGACAGCTTTTGGATTATAGGTAGGTTTTTCTTGATGTGTGTGCAACAAAAAAAAATATATCATGATGTGTGGTATGTATGCATGGGTGGTGAGTTTGTGGTGGAGGGTTGTGTATGGTGGAATGAATGGCTGTGTGAGGGTGTGGTGAGAGGGGCAAGATTAAATTGTAATATGTATGTTTTGAACCAGCTTTAGTAGGGTTTCTATTTCTGTTCCAAATTTAGTTTTTGTTTTCCTTTTAAAGTATGCCCGGATGGGCCATTTTTGTTATGCCTGGGTGGCTAAGCCTTTTGTTTCCTTTTTTGTTATGAGGGCCAAAGTTGGACCTTTTAAGTTGGACATTTTAAGTTTGAGCCAATATGGGCAGATAATTTTGTTTTGTTACAGTATGTTATTTCTGGCTCTATGCTTTTACTTTTATATTAAAAAAAGAGTAACCTCATCTTGGGGTGGTAAGTGTGCCTTTTGTGGGCCAGTAATCCTTGCCCCACATCCCCTGCAGCCATGTCCCTGTCCAAGGAGAAAGGGTCAAAGCCACACACGCCCAAAGCAGTGGTGACTCTCTTTCACCTGTGCCCGCTGCCACAAGAAATTCTCTTGTGGCCAACCCAGTGCCCTTTGCGTAGCTCCTCAGTCGACCGCCGCTGGGCCCGACCCCATCTGTCAGAAGTCGATGGCCCCGGAATGGGCTAGTCTCTCTCACTAGCGGTGGGTGACCTGCCCAGACTGTCCCACGTTAATGGATTCAGTCATAGAGCGTTTGTCGTCTCTGCTTGCTGCCCAGCCTAGAATCTCCAATGGTCCAGTGCCCAGTGCAACCCGTACAGACGGTTCGCATGAGAGGGTTAGAGTTTGCTCTTCCTCGTTATCACCTGAGCTCTCTCCAATCAGACAGTGGTTGGAGATGGAAGCTCCATGCCTGGATACGGTTTCTTCAAGTGGGGACTCATCCGATTCTGACGCTGAGCCCGATAGTGAAGATGGATCGGCATCGGTGGTCCATGCACTTATCCGGACTATTAGAGACTCCCTCCATGTTAAGGATGAGGATGTCTCGGCCTCCCAGGAGGAGGTGTCATTTAAACGCAGCAGACGGCAGCACCTGATGTTCCCTACTCATCCAGAGTTTGAGGAACTGGTTGTCAGGGAGTGGAAAGATCCTGACAGGCATTTGTTTCTTACTGCCTAGCTGAATACCCTTTGTCCTTTTCTGGCGGAATCAGTGACAAAGTGGTCAGAGGTGCCATCGGTGGAAGCCCCAGTCTCCCGACTTGCAAGGGCCACCGCCATCCCCGTCTCAGTTGCCGCGGCCCTAAGTGACAGCACAGACTAACAGCTTGATGGTCTTTGACAAGCCATCTTTGAGGCGGCCCGGTGGCCAGCGTTTGCTTCATCTTGTGTCAGCAAGGCCTGATCGGTCTGGTCCAAGCAGCTGCAGCAAGGGCTACCAGCTGGGGCCTCTAAGGAAAAGCTGTTGGTTCTTACTTTCCAGCTCATTTGAGCTGCTAAGTTTCTATGTGAGACTTCTCTTGAACCAGCTCGTCTAGCAGCTAGAGCGTTGACTAATGCAGTAGCCGCTCCCCGCTCTGTGTGGCTAAGATCTTGGTCGGCGGATTCAGCCTCCAAGAAAGTGTTAACTGCGCTTTCTTTCACTGGTGATAAGATGTTTGGACGAGATTATCTCAGAAACCACAAAGGGGTCGTAGTGATTTCCTCCCTCAAATTCAGCCAGCGTGGCAGCGTCCATGCAAGTTTCAGTCCTTTTGGGACTTTTTCTACAGACCAGCTGCAGCGAAGGCCCCTTGTTCCAAAGGTGCCGAGCCAGCCTTAACCTGGCGGTCTCGTAGGTCGTCCAGAGACCCATCTGCCAAGTCTTCCTTGGCCTGAGAGTGTGTCACCAACTGAGGATCCATCTCGGGTGGGGGGCCGTCTCCTCCAGTTTTGGGAGATCTGGCAGGCCTAGGTCAATGACACCTGGGTTCACAATATCGTCACGTCGGGGTACAGGATTCATTTTATGTCCATTCCCTCAATGCATTTTTTCGGTCCTCACCACCCGCCTCTCCGGCTTGGGCGGTAGCGTTCCTTCAGGCAATTCATGCCCTCCTTCTTCAGGGGATTATCATGCTGCCCCCCGTGTCTGAGCACTTCCAAGGGTTTTACTCAAACCTCTTTATGGTCCCCAAAAGAGACGTCTCAGTAAGGTTGGTGTTGGACCTCAAGGAGCTCAGCCAGTATCTACGAGTTCCCAGATTCTGCATGGAGTCTCTCCGGTCGGTAGTGTCGTCTCTGGAGCAGAGCAGCTTTCTTGCCGCCATAGATATCAGGGACGCTTATCTGCACATCCAGATTGCCCAGGCCCATCAACGGTTTCTGCAGTTTCAAGGCATTTTCAGTTCGGCCTCACAACCGCACTAAGGGTCTTCACAGTTCTTAGCGCCCCTAATGGCGGTTCTGCGCATCAGGGGCATTACCATCATCTGGACAACCTTCTAGTAAAGGTTCAGTCACAAGACGCCTGCTGGGACAGCATCGGCATCACCCTGGACCCTTGGCGCTCTTCTGCTGGGTGGTCAACTTCCACCATGGAAGATCCAGCAGTTACGGTCAGGCGTTTCTTTACTTCAGAACATACACACTTTGCACTTGCATGCGGGTTCTCAGCAGGATGGTGGCTGCTTTCATTCGCGCCTCCTGCAGTGGGCAATCCTTTTGGGACGGTTCTCTAATGTCCCTGGACAGGGTTATTCACCTTCCACCGCAGGTCCGAATCGACCTCGGTTGTTGGTTAGTTTCCGCCATGCTCCACCAGGGAAGTCTTTTTTTTTTTTTTTTTTTACCCCCGCAATGGCTGATAATCACCACAGATGCCAGCACGTCGGGGTGGGCCGCCTTCTTCGGCACCAGGACAATATATGGTCTCTGGTTCCTCAGAGAATCCACTCTCCACATCAATATCCTAGAACTCAGAGTAATTTTTTCTAGCATTGTTGCATTGGTCACCCCTCATTCAGGGTTGTCCGATTCGAATTCAGTCCGACAACACCATGGCGGTGGCCTATGTGAATCATCAGGGTGGCACCAGGAGCCAAGCGGCTTTTCTGGAAGCCTCAAGGATCCTTTGCTGGGCGGAGCATTCAGTTCCGTTCTTGTCAGCGATTTTCATTCCAGTGGTGGAAAACTGGTTGGCCGATCATCTTGGCCGATCCCAGGGAGTGGGCCCTTCTACTAGAGATTTTTCAGCTTCTCTGCTAGAGGTAGGACAGGCCAGATGTCGATCTGTTTGCGTCTTGTCTCAATCATCATCTCCCGAGATAAGTATCCAGGACCCGGGATCCCCAGGCTCTCGCAGCGGATGCGCTAGTTTTATCATGGAGTTAGTTTGCTCTGATCTACCTCTTCCATCACTGGCCCTTGCTGCCTCGACTGCTGAAACGCCTCAAATTAGAGAGGGTGCCATACCGACCCTTTTTGAACTCTGTTATTGAATTCACCATGACACGTTCCTCTGGCAGTTCCACAATCTCACTGCTCTCACAGTAAAGAATCCCTTTCTATGTTTATGTAGTTACATTCTTTCTTCGTGGCCTAGAGAATGCCCCCTTGTTCTAGGTATAAATAAATATTGAGAGAGATCTTGACCTTTAATATATTTATACATATTTAGTATGTCCCTCCGAAGCCGTCTTTTCTCTAAAAAAATAACCCTATTCTTGCTAATCTTTCTGGGTATTGCAGTCCACGCAGTCCTTTTGTTATTTTTGTTGCCCGCCTTTGTACCTGTTCAAGCTCTACAATGTCTTTCCTGTGAACTGGTGCCCAAAACTTTACACAATATTCCATGTGTTGTCTAACCAGTGACTTTTATAATGGGAGAATTATTTTCTCATCATGTGCATCTATGCCCCTTTTAATACACCCCATAATCCTGTTTGCCTTGGCACTGGCTATTACAATTAAGTTCACTGTCCACCAGGTTTCCCAAATCCTTCTCTGTGTCACTTTTTCCCAGCGTTTTTCCATTTAACATGTAATCATGGAGTGGATTTTTCCTCTGCCCAGGCCTTATCCAGATCCCTTTGTAATAACACATTATTGTGTTGATTACTTTACAGAGATTAGTATCATCTGCAAAGATCAATTGTTCTACTGTGCAATCCATGTGTAAGATCATTAATGAAAATATTAAGGAGAATAGGGCCCTATACTGAACTTTGTGGTACTCCACTAGTAACAGGGATCCAGTCTGAGTATGTACTGTTAATCACCACCCTTTGTTTTTTATCACTGAGCCAATTACTTACCCACTTGCAAGCATTTTCCCCCAATCTAAGTATTCTCATTTTACTTACCAATCTTTTATGTGTCACAGAATCAAATGCTTTTGAAAAATCTAAATATACAACATCCAATGCCTCACCCCAATCCAGTCTAGAACTAATTTCCTTACAAAAGCTGATGAGATTAGTTTGACAGGACCGATCCATGATAAACCCATGCTGGATCGGAGTTATACATTTATTTTCAGTGAGATACTCCAGGATAGCATCTCTAAAAAACCTTCAAACATTTTACCTACAACAGAGGTTAAGCTTACCAGCCTATAGTGTCCAGGATCACTTTTTGACCGCTTTTTGAATATTGGCACCACATTTGCTATGCGCCAATCCTTTGGGACATACCCTGTTATTATACAGAACATAACATTAAGAATAGGGGCCTATTTATGACATTACTTAACTCTCTTAGGACAGGGCGGTGTATACCATCAGGACCTGGTGATTTATTTTAATCTTAAAACAGAGCTGCACTTCTTCCTGGGTTAGACCCCTTATACCTCTGCTGGTCAATTTCCTCGGTAAATACAGTGGAGAATAAAAATTTAATAGGTTTGCTTTCTTCTCATCGCCCTTCATAATATCTTCCTCACTACTTTTCAAAGGGCCAACATTTTCTGTTTTAGTCTTTTTACTATTTATATAGTTAAATATTTTGAGGATAGTTTTACTTTCTATGGCAATACAGTACCTTTTCCCACAGATCCATTGACAATTCTTTTGCTTTCCCCATGACTACAATCCAGAAACTTCAGCAATGTACCTCACCACCATCCAGCAGTTCATCGCAACAGAGCACTTTTTTTTTTTTCTTAATCATGAAAGTTTTTATTTTTCAAAAGATATATAAGCATATAAAACATATGTACATAAACAGACCATGAAGAGAGGAAAAACAAGATAAGAACATAACATCAACAAATAGCCTCATTGAGTCCACAGGATAAGCACAAGTAAGGGGAAGAAAAATCCCAGTAATAATATCACAAAAGTCCATTCTAGTAATGTATAACATATCCAAAGGGTTGTCAATCCATGAATTTTTACATAAAGCACATAGTCATATATAGTAAGGGATTAAAAAATAACAGTCAGAGGTAAAATGTAAAGTTCCTATGGGTTAAACTCAAGAACACGACAGAAAAGTTTCATTTAAAGTATCTAGAAGTTACCCACTGGGACCATCTATCTCGTGTTTTTGCTGTGAGATGTGGCGGGATAATAAGGCACGTTTCGGAATGAAACTGTAAGTTTATTTTATTAATAACCTCCTTGAGCGATAAGGGAGTAGGTAGTTTCCAGTATGAGGCTATAACTGTGCGTGCTGCAATAAGCACATGGAACATAATGGTATGGAATGAAGGTGGGTAACTTTTTAATGAGATGTCTAGAATTGCTATTTCTGGGGTTTTTGTCCAAAAGGCCCTAGTAGTCGGACAGCTCCACCACATGTGTAGCAAAGAGCCAAGCGCTCCACAGTTTCTCCAACAGAATTTTGAGTAGCCCGGAGACATGTGGGATATGCGATTGGGAGTAAGGTACCATCTAAGATGGAGTTTTCTAGATAACTCAGTGTGGTTAGCACATCTCGAATAGTAATGTGGAATCAGAGATTCTATAATCCATTCCTCTTTGGGAAAGTTTTTCCCTAGTTCCTTCTCCCATTTGATCGCATATCCAGGTTTATGCTCTTCGTTTGTCATGATCAGGGTATTATAAGCAGCCGATAGGCCTTTCTCAAAACCTCTTTTTTGTAGAAGAAAGTTATTAAATGGAGTAGGAGAGGGAGATTGAGGACGCCAATTCCAGTTTTGAACAACATGTCTGACCAGGAGATAACGAAAAAACTGAGCCCATGGGAGATCAAATTCCCTTTGAAGTGCATCAAATATTTTGAAAGTATCTTGGTGATACAAATTTCCTATTGTTGTAATACTTTGAGCTATCCATAAGGACAGAGACAGAGATAGCTTGGAGTAAGACTGTTAGTGGGCATTGGTCTCTAGATTTCATGACTAATTGCTTTGGGACAATAAACTTATGCCATACCACAGCAATATGTTGAAGGGTGGGGAGATCCCAGTTTGGCAGTTTGTGGCCAAAAAGAGCATATATTAGGAAGTCCCGGATTGAAAAGAGTTCTACAAAACTGCTTTCCATAACTGACCAATGACGTAGAGTGGGCTCATTCCATAAATGGAAAATTGGTTCCAAGATTGCAGCTGCGTTATAATAGAAAAGGTTTGGAACCGAAAGGCCATCTGAGTTACCATGTGTGTAGAGATATTGCTTCTTAACCCGGGGTTTCTTACCTCCCCAAATAAATGTAAGGAGCAGTGATTGTAGTTTATTTAGAGGGATGGAGGGAAACAAAAAGGTAAAGCACGGGCAATATATAAGAACCGTGGCAATAGTAGCATTAATCCTAGCTAACCAGGAAAGTGGTAAATGTAGTAGTCTATTTATTTCTAAATGAAGAGTAGTATTGAGATCTTTCAAATTCAGATCAACAGTGTGGTTAAGTGAAGGAGTAATTTTAACTCCTAGGTAAGTAATATGTGAGTCGGTCCATATGAACTTAAATTTTTGCATGTGAGATCTTTGAGATCTTGGGGGCAGTTGATTGTGAGGAGAGTTGATTTTGTCATATTAAGCTTATAAAATGTCAATCGTGACTAACAATCCAGTAAGTCCAGAAGAGCTGGGAGAGAAGACAGCGGGTCCGAACAAATAACTAAGATGTCGTCTGCGTATAGACTGACTTTATGGGTTGAATTAAATGCGGATATGCCATGAATAAAGGGAGACGCTCTTATGGATTCAGCTAGGGGTTCAATACATAAATTAAAAATTAACGGTGACAGTGGGCAACCTTGTCTTGTGCCATTAGAAATTGGGAAGGAGTAGGAAATAACACCTGAGGAGTATACTCTAGCAGAAGGTAAAGTATAAAGGGACATTATAGCTGTAAAAAAGCTTCCTTCAAAGCCAAATTTTTTCAGTACCTCTTGGAGATAAAGCCAATTAATTCTGTCGAAGGCTTTTTCGCCATCTAGTGACAGAAAAGCCATGGCGATTTGTTGTCTATTAGCAGCATGTATAATATTTAGTATCCTACGGATGCCATGTCTAGTCTGTCGACCTTGAACGAATCCCAGTTGGTCTTTCTTAATCAACGACGGTAGGATCAGTTTAATTCTGTTCGCTATAATTTTAGAAAGTAGTGTTATATCGCAATTAAGAAGAGAAATAGGTCGATGGTTAGGGTAAGATTTTGGGCTTTTCCCGGTTTGGGTGTGGTAGTGATGGTAGCTCCTAGCATTTCAGTGGGCGGCGAACCTGTACTAATTATGGAGTCAAAGATAGTAGATAGATGGGGAGATAAAGTAGTCATAAATAATTTATAATATTCATTAGTAAAGCCATCTGGCCCTGGGGATTTATTTAATTTTAGTTGTTTAATTGTGCTTTCAATTTCTTGAATGGTAATTGGAGAGTTAAGATCTTGTTTATTCTCCTCTGTTAGAGAGGGCAATTTGATTCTGGAGAGGAATCCATTTATCTCCTGTGCCGTTGCTACAGGGATTGAGGAATAATTTTTGAGGTTGTATAAGGATTTATAGTAATCTGCAAATGCATTAGCTATTTGTTGTGGATCGTAAATCATTTTGTTATTAGACATAGTAAGATGGGAGATTTTGGATTTTGTTTGGATTTTCTTTACTCTCTGTGCTAGTAATTTAGTTCATACAGTTTATTTTTTAATACCTGTAAGTCATCATTAAGGCCGGAACCAGGATTTTGTTTAAGTTGGGATTCTAGAATTCTAATTTTATCTAATAACTCATTTAATGTTTTGTCTCGCTTACGTTTTTCCTTCGAAGCTATGGAAATTAATATCCCTCTAATGTACGCTTTATGGGCGCACCAAAGAGATCCAGCAGAGGGAGCAGAAGATGCATTGAGGTCAAGGTAGTCCTCCAATGCTTTTCTTATTTCTGTAATTATCTCCTTATTTTTTAATAAGAAGTGGTTTATGCGCCAAGGAAGAAAGGTGGGGGGGTGCAAAGACATCTTTAATTTTAATAAAAATTGGGGCATGATCTGACAATGACCTAAACCCTATCTCAGAGGAGAGTACATTAGCCAGAACTGTTCTGTTTTCCTAGCAGCCGAATAGAACGTATAATCTCGTTCCCCTGGATGTGAGTACCGCCAGTGATCATGTAGGTTTTCTTCTAAAAGGAACAACTTTAGTTCGGGAGCACCTTTGGGACATCCTACTGATCTATCTTCCGTTGTATTTACTACCATGTTAAAGTCGCCACATATAATTAAATAGTTTTTTGGTTTTGACTTAGCTTTGAGAATCACCTTTCCAATAAAGTACAGTTGATGAGTATTTGGGGCATAGAGTGCAAGAATCGTATACGGTAAGGAGTTGAGAAGACAATCAACGATAATAAAATGCCTTTTAGTGTCAATAATGGATTTGTTCAGTGTGAAGGCAACCGTATCTTTAATTAGGATAGCGACTCCTGCTTTTTTAACGTCAGCCGAAGTATGAAAATAATGTGGAAATCTTCGATGTTTCACACGGCTCGAATCCACCAAATTGAGATGTGTCTCTTGGAGGCACACAATATCAGCATGACATTTCAATATATCTCTCCAAAGTAAGGACCTTTTAAATGGTGAATTTAATCCATTCACATTGAGAGACATAAATTTAATACCCATTGTTACACAATATATATACTAGGTAGCAGGATTGATCTAACCCCCGTAATCCTCTTAGATCACAAAATGATTCACATCGAGCTAAAATGGACCTAAATGAGGTATCGAAAAAAGAACATGAACAGCTGAAGAACCAAAAACCATTTGTCAACATTTTGGTAACAAAATAAACCTAGAATTCCGATATACGGAAATAGCAGGTGAGGCAAGTTCACTGCAGGATTCCGCAAGGGGAACAGTAAGAGTAACTGAGAATCAGAAATAATGAGACTCCGGGAGAAAAACTATTAAGTGCAATCCCGATAGATCAATCAGGCGGAGTGCGTCTTTGACGGTGTTGTTTTTCTGACCAGAGAGGGGAGATGACCTCTGGCCTACTTCTTCCTTTCTTGACTGGGGTCATGGTGTCGATGGGGAATAGGTCACATGTGAGAAGAAGATCTTTAGCTGCAGAAGGGGTATTGCAGATAAAGGTTGTATTTTCTTTGGCGACTACCAGTCTAACCGGGAACCCGCAGTGATAGGTGATATTATTGTCGTGAAGGATCTTTGTATAGGGTAGAAATTCCTTTCTCTTGATCATAGTTTCAGCAGATAGATCCGGAAAAATGGATATATTGTTAAATCGTTCAGGGAGGTCTAACCCATTACGGAGGACTCTTAGAAAATCATCTTTTGTGCGAAAAAAATGGACTTTGGCCAGGACATCTCGTGGTATGGAGGAAGGTAAATGTTTAGGTTTGGGTAATCTATGTATTCAGTCTACCGTGAGGTCCAAGGGGGAAGCTTTCGGTAAAACCAGTGCCATTAGATCCACAAGGAATGGAAGTAACATGTCGATATTAACTGACTCAGGGATTCCCCATATACGTATATTGTTACGTCGGGATCTATCTTCTAAATCCATCACTTTTGCAGACAACCTCCGCACTTCTTCTTCTAGAGAAGAGTTGGCATCAATCAATAAGTTGTGAGAGTTGACAAATTCTCCTAGTTTATTTTCAATATGCTCTGTACGGGATACCAAGGAGTTGATGTCTCTCCTGAAATCACCCATCATAAGTTTAAAGTCTTTTTGTAAAGTATCCCTGAAGGAGGTAAAAAGACTTTGTAGTGTAGCTTCGATGGAACCTGGTTGGCCCAAGGAATCCCTATCTACGGAATCAGACCTTGAGGAGGTTGGTGAAGTAGGGACATAGTCGTCAGGTTTTTGAGGTGTGGATGGGGGTAATTGAAAAAACTCTGTCAGTTTTTTGGGTTTCTGGTTACGTTTAGACGTGCCTCCCATCTTCCTGTCAACAGTTGCGTATTATAGGTGAGTAAATCAAGAGTAAATTCTGAGGAATATATCTTGTATTAGGACCCGTTGGATTATATCTGTTAATTGTATTTCGCTGAGTCGTCAAAGCTAAATGGGGTTTTGCAAGGTAAGGATGTAACTAGCCTCTCCTGTTCTCTATTGAAGAGGGTAGCTAATTTATGCGTTAAAGAAGCAGAATACGAGGTGACCACCTTGTTTGTAATGTGATCAGACACTTAAGTCTCTCACTGGACTGTGCAGGTGTGTCTGCTGGCACAGATATGAAGAAGGAAGAAGAGGCAACTGTATTATATGATGTCCACCTTGTTTGTAATGTAGTCAGACACTTATGTCTCTCACTGGACTATGCAGATATGTCTGCTGGCACAAATATGATGAAGGAAGAAGAGGCAGCTGTATTGTATGATGACCACCTTGTTTGTAATGTAATCAGACACTTATGTCTCTCACTGGACTATGCAGGTGTGCCTACTGGCACAAATATGATGAAGGAAGAAGAGGCAGTTGTATTACATGATGACCAACTTGTTTGTAATGTAGTCAGACACTTATGTCTCTCACTGGACTATGCAGGTGTGTCAGCTGGGACAAATATGATGGAGGAAGAAGAGGCAGCTGTATTGTGTGATGGCCACCTTGTTTGCTATGCGGCCAGACATTTAAGTCTCTTACTGAGTTATGCAGGTGTGTCTGCTGCCTCAAATATGATGGAGTAAGAAGAGACAGCTGTATTACATAAGTATATGTGCTCTGTATAGAAGCTGTAATCCCAGAGATTAGGCAGACAGAAGCATGTATAACTCTGCATTTAGTGTTGCTGCTCTCAAGATGGTGGAGCGTCTTTCAGATTCGCGCCACAAGATCTGCATTAATATGGCAGGCGGCCGTGATATGTAAGGCACGCAGATCTTTGTGCCAGGTACCTCTCTGTCTGCTGCTGTGACCTCCCGACTGAGGATTATGAAGTTTGTGCAGGTGGCAGAGGTTTATTCGGGCCATTTTGTCGGGTTCTCCTGGGAGCTCAGCTACAGTGCGTCCGCCTTCATGCAGCACCAGGCCACACCCCCCGCAACAGAGCACTTTTTTGCAGACAAGAGCTGATCCCTCTGTCTTACAGCTTCAAATCCAGGGGTGGGCTGTCCTCCCAGTAGGCGTGTCTTACCTCACTGTGTCTTTCCTGCTTTCTCCTGAGTCATCATCATCACTCCTTGTGAGCCTTGGGAGAGAGAGGATGTCACAGCTCTGCAGACCACTCGCAACGGTCAGTTCTCCTGTCTGGAGAGCTGTCACCTCCCTCCACAAGCTCCTTGTACAGAACACCTGTATTGCTGTAAACAGTTATACATGCAGCCTGAACTGATGAAACAATGTGAGAAATGCACTCAGCTCCCCCCCCCCCTCTGTTATGAGGCAGAGGTAGAGCAGACTGTATAAGGCTGTGTTATCTGGGTGGGGTGAACAGAGTGTATAATGGTGTGTTATATTGGTGGGGGAGCAGAATGTGTTATATGGAGGGGGGACTGAATCTAGCAGATAGAGATTCCGCTGGACAAAGGTGGGGAACCTAGACAACTAGAAATCTTTGGGAACTTGCCCAGAAAAATGATCCTGAGCTATGAGGATATCAAGTAGGCTCTGGTCCGACACTACAACTTGACTCCTGAGATATATCAGAAGAAGCTGCGGAGTTTGCAGCAGGGTCCTACCAGCAGCTAAGCCGTCCACATGCGGGACCTACTGAGAGTCGTCGACCAATGGACTTCAGGAATGTACCTCACCACCATCCAGCAGCTGAAGGAGTTCATCGCAACAGAGCACTTTTTGGGGAATTGCCCAGAGAACCTCCAGCAGTATCTCCATGTTCAGAAACCATAGGGGGCTTCTGCAACAGTGATCCTTGCAGACAAGAACTCCAACAACTGGACTCCAGAGTCCAGGAAACCTTTTAGCCTTTTAAAGGGCTGCTGTGGATTTAATTGGATCGCTGTCCATTCCCAGCAGCTTCAGGAAACGCACCATACTAGCGGTAGTAGACTATGCCACCTGGTACCTGGAAACGGTAGCCTTGCCGTCCATTTGTGCTGCCAAGGTGGTATCAGATAAAATATAGGGTTAAGTGACTTCACTATTATTCACTAAGTTTTAAATGTATTTAATTTCTAGCATTTCTAGCATTTAGGAATTTGCTGCTAACCTTGCTGTACCAGAAGCACTTAACCTTGACATAGTTATAGAGATAATAAGCATTACTTAGTTCTTCAGTCTTAACCCCTTAACGACCCTGGATGTATGAATACGTCCTAGAGTCACTTAGGGACTTTGTAGCGGGATCGCACAGTGATCCAGCTACATAGCTGCCGGGTGTCAGCTGCTAATTGCGGTTAACACCTGGCGGTTACAGCACGGGATGGAGCCACCACCATCCCGCATTATTTAACCCTTTAGACGGCGCAGCAAACATGACCGCGGGGTTCTAATTGGTGAACATAACAGCTGGAAGGCTTGTGAAGGCTTCCATCGCTGCAATGTTTTCGTTTTCACTACCTCCTGCCACAGGCAGGAAGTGGGGAAACCGCCATATTGGTGCACCCTAATGCATTGTATTACAATGCATTAGACTGTATAAACGATTGCACCACTTAGTGGTGAAGCACCCTAGGGGGATTCAAAGTTACAGTAAAAAAAAAAAAAAAAGTTTTAACGTTTAAAAGAAATTTAAAAAAAATGTAAAAGTTCAAACAGGGGTGGTTTGAACTTTTACATTTTTTTTAAATTTCTTACAAATAAAATAATAAAAAAAAGTTACACATATTCGGTATCGCAAGGTCCGAAAAAGATGATCTATTAAAATATAATATCATTTATACTATACGCTAAACACCTTTGAAGAAAAAATTGCGTTTTTTTGGCCATTTTATGTCCTCCTAAAAATTGGAATAAAATTTATCAAAAAAGTTGCATGCATTCCAAACCGATCCCAATAAAAAGTACAGCAAAGAAGAACGTTGTCCAGCAATCCAATGGCCAGTATAAAACTTCAAAATTTATTGCAAAATTCCATAAAATGCAAAAGCAGACACAGACAGGATAGACATGGCGACGCGTTTCGGGGTGTTACCCTTTCATCATGGCCTAATACACTGGATACTCACTGGTCTTATATAAGCATAATCATTAACACATGCAAAAGCTCACCTGTACCTGGTAAGTGAACGTGTAACAGCCATGGCATCGCTCGCCTTCAGTTGCGCCGGCAGTGTCATCGGACGCCAGCGCATGCGCACTAGCTCCAAGCCACGCATACCAGCTGCGCATGCGCAGAGAGATGCAAGGCCGGGGCTCGCAAAAGTAAAATGCCGCACCTGTCGGCAGCATTCCTCAAGTACGGGAACGCAACCGGCTCTACACAAGCACAAACATATACAGACTGTACAATAAAAACAACCAGTAAAAAATAATGAAAGATGATAATCAGATCAAAATAACGAATGGAAAAGAAAGAGACCGCTACTACATCACAGTATAGCATAGCAGCAAAACAAAACTCGCAAAAAATAATATACACTCAGTAGTGATATAAAATATCATTCTGAATATTTAACCCCTTATGCCATAATGTATTTAGAGTTATCATCCAAAACGCTTCTCGATCGCGTAATTGGGAGATGGGATTACCTCCTCGTTTATTCGATTTGACCTTTTCAATAGCAAAAGCACGAAAAAACTTTGTATTAGACTGATGTACATTTATAAAATGACGTGCTGTGTTTGAGATGTTACGATTGCCGGAGTTTTGGATATAGTTCAAATGTTCACATACCCGTAATTTGAACTTGCGAGTAGTGGACCCTACATAATAGAGGTGGCAATGTGTGCACTCTATGATGTAAATAACTGAGACCGAATTACAATTTAAGAATTGCTTGATGGTATAATGACGACCTTGGGATTCAAAACTTGGTGACCCTGGAAAACAAACACATCTTACAGGAATATGCACCACATTTATAATAGCCCTAATGACTAAGCCAATTGCTAGCTGGTGTAGAGACGGTTGCATTCCCGTTCTTGAGGAATGCTGCCGACAGGTGCGGCATTTTACTTTTGCGAGCCCCGGCCTTGCATCTCTCTGCGCATGCGCAGCTGGTATGCGTGGTTTGGAGCTAGTGCGCATGCGCTGGCATCCGATCACCATGCCGGCGCGACTGAAGGCGAGCGATGCCATGGCTGTTACACGTTCACTTACCAGGTACAGGTGAGTTTTTGTACTTGTTAATGATTATGCCTATATAAGACCAGTGATTACCCAGTGGATTACGCCATGATGAAGGGGTAACACCCCGAAACGCGTCGCCATGTCTATCCTGTCTGTGTCTGCTTTTGCATTTTATGGAATTTTGGAAAAAATGTTGAAGTTTTATACTGGCCATTGGATTGCTGGACAACGTTCTTCTTTGCTGGACATGTTCCTCTCTGCCCGGAGTGTCCGTGCAATCCTTGCATCAAGCGGTGAGCTGAATTCTTTCCAATAAAAAGTACGCTTCAGCCCGCAAAAAAAATGCCCCATCACTCAAGTCTGTAGTTGTTAGTTCAAAAAAGTTATTGGTCGCAGAAAATGGCGCCGTGGTACAAATTTCAAGAATCAAAAATGTTTGGAATTTTTTTACGGTACCAAAACATAACAATAACCCTAAATATTTGGCATTACCTGAATCATATCAACTTGTGAAATACAGATAATGCATCATTTATACCAGAGAGTGAACGCTCTAAAAAAAAAAAAAACCCCGCAAACATGGCGCTAGTACGCTTTTTAAATATTTTGTCCCACTTGGAATTTTTTTGCGGCATCCCAGTATATTCTATAGTACTGAGAATAACACTATTAGAAAGTACATCTTGTCCTGCAAAATAAAAGCCCTCATATGTCTAGGTAGGTAGAAGAATAAAAAAAGTTATGGCTCCTGGAAGGCGAGGAGGAAAAAACGAATGTGTCATAAAACAAAAACCCACAAGTCCTTAAGGTTATTTAGCCCTCCTCTTCTCTTGTCGGTTGGCTTTTTTCCCTCCAATTTGTAATCACTGATAATACACATTTGTTTATATATATGGCGACTGGGATGATTGATATAACAATCCATTATTTAATCTTCTAGGACCATTAAAATAAAGTTCCCCAGATTCTTTGGCCACTACTGTCTATAAGCAACCTGTTTTTCTAGTATTTAATAATTATAACAATGGCTAGATAAGTTGTTTTTCTTGTTTTCATTAAATACTTTAATAATAACTGTCTGATTTACCAGGTGATATGCTGAAAATTATTAATAATAATGGAAAACAAACATAATGTAAAGGTCACTGCTTAACCCCGTAACGACCGCCCACTGTCTTTTGACAGAGGGCGTTGCAGGTCGTTAGGGTATGTTCACATGATGTTTTTGAAAACTGCATCCAAACTGCATCCCAAAAATGTATCCAAAAACGCAGCAGCTGATGCTTTTTTGGATGTGTTTTGCATGCATTTTTGATGCTTTTTTTAGATCCGTTTTTCAATATATATACACAGGTTGTAGTTTGAAAATCTATATAGTAATATACTTTACCCTTAGATATGTATGTATGCAAGGGTATGTAATATACTAAATCAGCCTTTAGAGGTCTTATTTGATCTAAAGAACTGTTTGAACTTTAGTAACCTAATGACCTATATTTTCACTTAAGTTGTAGTGTAAGAGGATGCCTAATAGAGGGCGCTATAACTGAAAGCATTTTACATTTGTTTCCTAAGAAGCTTAATAGAGGGCACTATAACTGAAAGCATTTTACATGTGTTTCAGATGAAGCCCAATAGAGGGCACTTCCAGCAATTTACATGTGTTTAATATTATAAATCGCTTTTTATATGTATTGAATTATATAAAAGCTGTTTTTTTTAGTATAGAATGTGTGTTTATAGAAATTATAGAAGTTTTAACTAATAAATTTATTAATGTCTTAAATAAATAGTTTATTATAGAATGTTGAGTGGTTTCAGTATAATACTAAAACCACTCAACATTCTATAATAAACTATTTATAACATTACGTTACTAATGAGACCTCTAGCGGCTGATTAAGTGTATTACGCTTCAAATTTTAATCCAATTCATTTTTCGGATGCGCTTTTCGTATCAAAAGCGCATCCAAAGCGTACCCAAAAGTATGTTGCGCTTTTGGATTCGTTTTTCGGGCTCCAAAAGCACACCCCATTGTTTCCTATGGGGATTTCACTTGCGTAAAATGCAAATAGAATTGACATGTCAATTCTTATAACGGATCCAAAAAACGCATTGAAAAGACATAAGTAAACACGCAGCAGCGATCACTCATCTGAATGGAGATGCGTGTTTTACATTGAAACCAATGTAAATTACACTGTACATTGTTAGATACGTTTTTTGGGTCCGAAAAACGGATCAAAAACGGACCTGAAAAACCTTGTGTGAACATACCCTTAATCTTAAGACGTCACTGCAGATAGAGCACAACTGCGCTAGGAACAGAGCTGTACTTAACAGCTCTGTTCCAAGAGCAGTCTCTGCAAGTGCAGGGAAGTGAAGGAAACCTCCGAACCCCGGCGCTTAACTCTTTGATCGCCACGGTCAGTGACCGCTGCATAATCAAAGGGCATTCCCTTGCTCTGTCGGGTGATCAGGACTCCCCGTGACCCGATGTAGCAGGGGAACGTATGTTCAGTCAGCCCCGGAGACCTAGAGTAGTCCCAAGGCTGTCTGTCTAACAAGCCTGCAGTCTGTAGAATTAATCTAACACATTATTTAGTGTGAAATGTGAATGGTGTAAAAAAATGTAAGAAAACAAAAAAATTGTTTAAAAAAATCTGCAATAATTTATATGTGAACTCAAACTATGCCCCCAAAAAGTACAGCTTCCCCTGCATAAAACAAGGCCTCAAACAACTGCATAAATGAAAAAATAAAATAAGTTACAACTGTTGAAACGCAAGGAGACAAAATCTAAAAAAATGTGCTGGTCATTAAAGGGGTTGTTTCATAGAGCCAGCAGCATTCTTTCATTCATGCATCCTGTCACTTCCTGGTCAGGATATGGGTAGTTAGCATATAAGCTCTGTGTATTTAAACTTCTGTTAATTAGTCTAGATTAGTTTAACTGTGTGTTTTTATTGAGTTTTAACAAGAATAGAATTACATATAAGTAATAAAACTTTGATCATTATCATCAATACAGATGTTTCAAGGAAGGATGAATAAACTATATTTACAACACATTGCCTCAGCATTTTGATTTAACAAGACTAATGTATCTGAGAATCTATAAGGCTTTTTAGTAGGCTTCCAGTGACAATCTGCAAAACGTTTATTACGAAAAAGAAAAGGAGAACATAAACATACCTTTTAAACATCAACTAGACAATGGACAGGACACACAAGGTTGTGGGGAGGGGGAGGGAACCAATTGTGTCTCATTCAGGTTCGATGATTCAAACCAAAAGCACCTCTAATGAAAAGTAACTATCTGATTATTATATGGTATCAATTCTCTCTGGTTATGATGTAAGAATCCCACTGAGACCAGATCTCTTCAAAATTATCAAGAGTATGATTCAGAGATGCCGAGAGTTGCTCCATCACCCTGACTTCTTGAAGTCTCTGAAGTATATCCTCTAGTGTAGGAACGTTATTGCGTTTCCAAAATGTAGAGACCAGACATCTTGCCGCTGTTAAAATATGTAGTATTAAACGTAGTGTGTTTTTGCAAACTGAGGGGAACTGAATATTCATTAGGAAGCATATTGGAGTCATAGGTATCCTGGCTACCGTAATATCTTCCACTAAAGCTTTAACCTGTCTCCAGTAACTCTTTATAGGTGAACATTCCCAGAAAATGTGGAAGATATTTGCTCCTTGAGCTCCACACCTCCAACAACGGTCTGGAATACCGGATTCATTTGGTGCAAGAAAGAGGGAATGTGATACCATAACATGAGAATTTTATATTGGTTCTCCTTATAGAGAGTACATTGGGACGTCTGACCCGCCCTCTTCCATACTAATCGCCATTCTTCTCTGGTGAGTTGCCTTCCCAAATAGCTCTCCCACTTCCCCATGTAAGGATGGCTAGGAAGACCTTCGGGGCGGGGGTTTAATAATAAGGAGTAAATTTGTGAGATCAAACCTCTGATTGAGGTATAAAGTTTACATATCAGTTCAAATCTCGTAGGTCGGTCAACTCTACTACCTCCTAGAAGGTAGTAGAAGTGGACGATCTGCAAGTATGAATAATAGCTATTATTTGGTATCTGAAACCGTTCCTGTAGAGTTTTGAATGGGATAATGTGTAGTGTTTTATAATCTACAATGTCTGCCACTCTGAAAAGCTGTTTATCATACCATGGCTTCATGGACAGTCCTTCTATACCCGCCTGGAACAAGGGGTTAAATAGGAAAGAGGTCATGACAGAAGATGGTGAGCACAGCCCAAACCGTTTGGCGCATCCACACCTCCCTTGTCAATCTAATGGGTCCTAGCAGCGGGACATTCACCTAAGCATGTGAGGTTGCCCACAATAATGAGTTAGGATGTACTGGGGCCATCCATAGTTTCTCTATTTCAGCCCATTTAGAGTATGCATAAAGTGTTGACCAGGCTGGGATCCTCCTGAGCTGTGCAGCCCAATAGTATTTTTTGATGTCTGGGACCGCCAATCCACCATCTCCCTTTCCCGCCAGCATCACGTCCTTTCCTATTCTATGCCTTCGTGATCACCAAATAAACTTTAGAATCGACGACTGCATAGCCTTTAAGTGAGCAAGGGGAATGGGAACCGGAAGCGCTTCAAATAGGTACAGTAGTTTGGGCAGTACCGTCATTTTGACCGCCGAGATTTTCCCCAGTAGAGAAAGTGGTAAGGCTTGCCATCTCTGTAACAACACTCGTATCTCTTGATATATTTTTGGAAAATTGTTGTTATACAAGGAAAAATAGGAGGTTGTCAAATTTACCCCTAAGTATCTTAAGGAAGTAGACCTCCAGTTATAGCGTTAATTACTCTTTAATAAATTCAACTCCCCCGAAGGGATATTAAGTGGGAGAGCCTCCGTTTTTGTAGTATTAATTTTGAAACCTGAGATGGCAAAAAATTTAGATAGCAGGTAATGTAAGTTTGGCAGCGAGGTGTGAGGTGATGTCAAAGTCAGTAACACGTCATCTGCAAAGAGTGACAACTTGAATTCTCTATCCCTAACATGAACTCCCTTAATATCTGGATTGAGGCGAACGGCGGACACAAGTGGCTCAACACAGAGAACAAACAACAAGGGCGATAAAGGGCACCCCTGACGGGTTCCATTTAGAATACGTATTAATGGGGACATATTATGTGGTAGCTTGATTGTTGCAGTGGGGACCGAGTAAAGTGCTCAAATAGCAGAGAGAAAGGGGCCCGAGATACCAGCATGTTCCAAGACCTTAAACATATAAGACCAATTAAGCCTGTCAAAGGCCATTTCCGCACCAAGGCTTAGTAATAGGGCCGATTTATCAAGACTATTCATTGCATCTATCAAGTTAATTGCCCGCCTTGTATTATCGCCTCCCTGGCGGTTTAGCACAAAACCGACTTGGTCTTTATGAATTAACTGTGGTAACCATAATGCCAGTCGATTGGCCAAAATTTTGGTGAAAATTTTTAAATCAGAATTTAGTAGTGCGATTGGTCTATAATTACTCACTTCTAGGGGGTTCTTATCTGGTTTCGGAATTAAAGAGATGTAAGAGTGTAAGAAGGATGTTGGGACTCCTGTGCCGTCTAACATAGAGTTATATAGATGTATCTGATATGGGGAAAGTATCGAGTTATACTTCTTATAGTACAGATACGTAAGACCATCTGGTCCCGGTGATTTTCCATTGGGCAATAATTTTAGGACCTCATCTAATTCTTCTGGAGTTACAGGGGCATTGAGAGAAGTCTGCGCCTCTGAGGGTAGCGAAGAAGAGGAAATCCTCTAACATATGATTTTTAACCTCTAAATCACTGGGGAGAAGGTCCGGGAGTGAATAAAGGTCTGAAAAAAAAGTATGAAACATACATGCTATTTTGTCGGGATCATAGGTGACAGCCCCACTTGCGTCCGCTAGAGCATGAGGAGTTCGGTTTACCGCATCTTCACGCAACTGTTTAGCAAGCAGTGTATGTGACTTATTGCCCCTTTCGTAATATCTTTGTCTAGAAAATAGAAGGAGCTTTTCCGTCCTTTCATACTCCAGGGATCGCAACTGAGAGCGTATGTCCACTATTTTGCGTAAAATTTATCTAGATGGAGCATTGCTCAGTTAAGCCTCCATCGCCCTAAGTTGGGTCTTTAAACTATCTCTTCTCAAATTGGCGTTCTTCTTAAGTCTACTTCCAAGTGCGATGCACCACCCTCTAATAACCGCCTTGTGTGCTTCCCATAGGGTGGCCGGGGACGAGACCGATCCCTCATTAAGCTCAAAGTAACTCGAAATATGTTGGGCTAATTCTTTTCGCATTGGGGAGAATTTGATCAGACTCTCATTGAGGCGCCAGTGACATTGGCGTGTCGGGACGTTGTCTTTTACTAGGGAGAGCGTTATCGGAGCATGATCTGACCATGATATCTGACCTATGTCTGCATCCGCCATCCGCCTCAGCGCCGGTACATTACCAAAGAAATAATCGATACGTGAATGGGAACCATGAGAGGAGGAGTAATATGTATATGACTTGTCCCTGGGGTGAGCTATCCTCCATAAATCATAGAGCCCATATTTACAAATAACTGCGAAATACTTTAGAAAATAATGCTGATGGGTTGTCTCTCAGCTCTACCCCCATGCGCAACCTGTCTGCTGAGTCTGAAAAGGCCAATTTAAAGTCGCCCCCTATTACCAACATGGACGGCAGGAACCGTTGGAGTTTCTGAAAAACCTTATTTAGAAAGCGTATCTGTGCTTGATTTGGGGCATACAGATTACAGAGGGTAAGTGGAGTCCCTAGGTATGTACCCTGCAGAATAACATATCTCCCCTGTGAATCAATTACCGAGTTTATGACTTGAAACGGGTAAGTATGAGATAACAGAATAGCCACCCCAGCTTTCATCTTATCCATAGAGGATACATAACAGTGTGGATAAGCCCCTTTCGCAAAGGCAAAGTTTCTCTCCTTATTGAAGTGGGTTTCTTGAATGAATGCTATGTCAGCCTTGGAGACTTTCAGCTCGGTCAACAACAAACGCCTCTTAAATACAGAGTTGAGGCCCTTAGCGTTGATAGAGATGAACTTAGTCATATTGATATGTGACAGTACTAAGCAGCATAGTGATCTGGTGCTCTGTGATGTGTATATACCATTTTCCCTGAGATCTAGGGGTTCTGACACAATAGGGTGGGGTTAAACTTGACAGCAAGAAACAAACCTTAAGCAAAAACTTTACATTTTCAATATTATAAGTATAAAAAAAACAACCTGGTGTGTTTTTAAACCAGAGTTGATAACCCTGGGGTAGAGGAATGGCTAAGTGCCAGGTCAAAGTTAGTACAACATCGCATAGATAGTGACTATTCCTGCCCATCACCAAAGGGTCTCATTTAAATAAAAAAACAACAAAAAAGAGGTATAGAAAGAGGGGACCCATAACAGGCACGTCCTCTATTGAGGGGATAGCGGATGGCATTGCGCAATCACTCCATTAGACCTGGAGAGGCAATAATTAAACGTAGAGAGGAGGTGAAAAAGAAAAAATCCTCTTCTCCACTTCAGGCAGGATGCCGGGCTCCAGAACCGAAGTTTTGTGTGGAAAAGGAAGAGGGGTGGTAGAAAGGGAGGGAAGGGGGTGGAAGGGAGGTGTAGGAGTAAGTGTAGGAAGCATCTATTCTGTGAGTCCGGCAACCTAGTTGCGTAGGGGGCTATACTTTGTTTACTTAATTGATCATTCTCCCGATTCTGAGAGAGAGCAGTATGAACCTCAAATAGAAATATATACCATAGTATAGTTGTTAGAAGGGAACCTGTGGAGAGAAGTAGAAAGTATTAAGTATACTCAAGTCTTTGTAGGAGAATCAGATCCCGGCGAAAAGCCTCCAGATCTCAGTGCTGATCTTCGCTGTCTCTTGCTTTGCGTTGGTTGCCAGTTCGGCGGGGGGGGGGCAGGGAAAGGGAAAGTTCCATTTCAAAATCGGGGATGTTGGGGGAATTTGAAGGCGGAACAAAAATTGCCCCCAGTTCTTTATGAGACTTGAGTATTGAAGATTTACCGTCCTTCGTTGCAATCAACATGAAAGGGAATCCCCATTTGTAGACAATTTTTACTTTTTTAAAATTTCAGAAAAAAAAGGGTTTTAAAGAAATTTCTCTTGAATAGGTCATCCATGACAAATCAGGGAAGAGTTAGATTTCGGGCCTTCATATTTAAAATATTTTTTTGTCTTTAGTTGGTTTAGATTGCTTTTTAAAAACGTAAAAATTGTAGGCAAAAATTATATTCTAGGGGGCAGTCCCGGTTTCGGTTTTAAGGGTTATGGGCCCGGTCGAATTTATGGTGCGTGTTGGGGTTCCCCCAGAATTTATTAAAATGTTGGTGAGGATCATGCGCAAAATCTTTTGCCCTTTTAGACTCCACCAATTCCTCTAATTCTAAATTTTATTTGGGCGCCCAGCTTGTAAAGGCCCCCGGGGTTTTTAACGGTCCTATTTTTGGGGTTGGGAAGACATCTGTGATTGGAGGTCGATTTTTAGCCCTTGTTTCATCATGGGCTCCTTCCAGTCCTTATTAGCCGTAATGGCTTTTAAAGTCAGAGGTATTGCAGAATTTTTTTTAAAAGAGCGTCTTTGCCCTCTGGAAAAAACCCAAAAGTACTTTTGTGGAAGCGTTTGGGGTTTTTTTTCCTTTCTTGAGATTGGGAAATTTGGACCCATGCTGATCAATAGTTCTGCAAGAGTTCGGAGGATGAATCCAACAAAACCCATTTACTCACTGTTTGTGAATTTGGGTTTCTGCCCAGGGTGTTTCTAGGGATGGCCCAGCCCTGGGACGCAACCCGTTAGGAACCTGATTTCTTAGGGTCCCCGGGATTTTGGGAGGTTTTTGGGCATAGTTATTCCCCCGAGATTTGTGAGAATTAGGGACTTATGAGCAATGGATGGATGATATTTTGTGCCAAAAATAGGCATACATGCCAACTTCCCGTTTTTGGCGGGGGAGTCCCGCTATTTGGGGCCCCCCTCCCACCCCCCCGGGGGGAGTTGGCTTTCCCTCCGTGCCAGCAGGGGCGGGGGCTCTTTAAATGGCCCCCCGGCGACGAGTACGCTAGTCCCTACTCTGGCGCCCCGGGCCGCCCCTATAGGGGGTGAAGCGGCCATGCGCCCGTTCACCACCCCGGGAGTCTCGCGTCGGGGGTGGGGGGGGGGGGAGGCAGGAGGGATCCCCCCTCCCCCCCCTGTTGTCCGGCCCCGGTGTGTGCGTCGCATTTCCCCCCTGTCCCGCTGAGGGATGCCCGGAGGGGCCCGGCTGCAGGACCCTGGTGGGAAAGTGATTTTATTTTTTATTTTTATTAGCTAAGGGGGGCTCTCCGGCAGCAATGGGGGCATACCGGGCAACAGAGGGGACATTACTGGCAACAGAGGGGGCATACGGGAAAAAGAGGGGCATCTCCGGGCAACAGAGGGGACATCTACCTGGCAACAGAGGGGGCACTCCCCTGGCAACAGAGGGGGACATCTCCCTGGAAAACAGAGGGGGCACTACCGGGAAACAGAGGGGCATTACCCTGGCAACAGGGGGGCCTCCCTGCAAAAAGAGGGGACATCCCTGGAAACAGAGGTGGCCTCCCGGGGAACAGGGGGGGCATTTAAGGGAACAGGGGGGACATCTCCCGGGGAACAGAGGGGCATTCCCTGGCAAAAGGGGGCACTACCTGGAAACAATGGGGCCTACCTGGCAACAGAGGGGACATCCCCTGGCAAAAGGGGGGAGCTCCCTGGCAACAGGGGGGCACTCCCGGGAACAGAGGGGCTCTACCTGGCAACAGAGGGCCCCCCCCGGGCAACGAGGGGGCTCTACCGGGCAAAGAGGGGGCATCTCCCTGGCAACAGGGGGGGCATACCTGGCAAGAGGGGGGGCACAGGCAACAAGGGAATCTACCTGGCAACAGAGGGGGCATCTCCCTTGGCAACAGGGGGGACTCCCGGGCAACAATGGGGGCACTACCGGCAAAAATGGGGGCATCCTGGCAACAGAGGGGGCATCTCCCTGGCCAAAGGGGGGCACTCCCTGGCAACAATGGGGGCATACCTCAACGAGGGGGCACTACCTGGCACAAGGGGGGGCATACCTGGAAACAGAGGGGGCACTCCTGGAACAGTGGGGCACTACCGGCAAAAAATGGGGGCACTACCTGGCAACAATGGGGGCCCCTACCGGGTAACAAAGGGGGGCATCTACCTGGCTACAGGGGGGCTCTTTTGGCCCTAAAAGGGGGCATCACCTCCCTGTAAGGGGCACTCCCTGCTTATGGGGGGTTATCCCTGGCTAAAAGGGCATCTACCTGCTTTCTTCCAAACCCGTTATGCATTTGGTTTTAGTGGGTTGATTTTTTAAAGGGGGGGCGTGGATACCGACAAAAGGGGGTGCCCATGAAAAATTTTTGTCACGTGCGCTACGCGCGCCGCCATCAAAATCTCCTGTTTTTCATTTTCAAAATTTGGAACAAAAGGTAATAGGTGGGCTCTTAGATAGTGTTTAATAAAAATTTTTTGCCTATTAGGGCGTAATTAGGCTGTCGTTGGGTTGGTTGGGGTCTTTTAGCTTTACCCGGGCAAGAAAAGGGGAGTTTTAGACACCAATAGTATTTTTTATACATTAGAAGCCAAGAATTTTTTTTATAATAGTTTGCCGGAAAAATTTTTGGTTTCAGCTTACGAAAATCCAATGAATGGGCTGGGGGTGTTAATTTCTGCCCCCCTTGGGAAAAAAATTAGTTTCTGCAGTTGGCTGGAGCTGTGAAGGAAATGAGGAAAATGGCGCCTGAGGAGTGCATTGGCGGGAAATTTTGCGGGCTTTTTATCCCGGCATAAAATCCAAGTTGTTTCCCCTTAGTGGCAACCTATATCCCAAAAAACAGGAATGCAAATCTTAATTTCTGGCTCTACAGTCCTCCGCTGTCTCAGGGATAAATGGGGTGGGGAATCGCTCTTTTCTGCCCCGGATGTATGTTGTGCTGCTTTACTGTATCACACACCTCTCCTCTGCAGAGATTAACTGTATATGTCTCTTAGTGTGGGTAGCCGCGACTCAGTAATGGTGGCGCGGAGCTATCTCATGTCACGGGGCTGTAAGCAGGTCCCCCCACTCCCCTTCTCTCCTACCTCCCGGGTGAGCGGCACGCTGATCGTCCTGCTACTCCTCCACTCGGCGCTCTGCCTTGAAGTCGGGGATCCCGGTGAGCGCGGGTGGGCGCGGGTATACTGCTGCTGATGTTCCGACGTCCAGAGCGATGCCTCTCAGGTCTGGTGCGCGGTGTGGTCTCGCAGGAGCCCCCGGCCTAGTGCCCCCTGGGATTTTTAGAGGAAATGGACCTTTGGGTGCTAAAACCCTCCCGATTTCTCCCAGGTAAAAGCCACTGTTTTTTCCAGCCCAATGGTCTTTCAGCTCCAAAAACCCGGGATAAAATGATTTACCCCCCCAAACTAGCTCCAGGGCTCAGAAAGAGGGCCATCTTGAGGGTGCCAGGGCCCCCCCCCCCCCCCACACTCAGTCTAGATTAGATAAACCGCCTGCTCTGAGTCCAGAGAAGCTTCAGAGAGAAAGTAAACAGTAGTAATTAGTGTCTTTTGTCTGAAAGATCAGATAACACACAAGCTTTCAAGCCACCAGCAGTTCAGTGCCATAACCTGTGTGATGATGTCACTCTTTGCTATCAGATAAGACAAACAGCAGAGGGAGAGTTGGCAGACAAGGTCAGTAACTAGAGAAACCTGAGACCCCTGAGAAGGTGAAAAAATCAGCTTCACAACAAAAAATTGTAGCTCCACAAAAAAAAAAAGCAAAGCAATATATTTGGGAAAAAATTCTTAATTTAGTGTTCCCCAATTTAAAAGTAAAACTTGAGTGAGACAAGTACTTTTCAGGCCTGGGGCTTAAGGGGTTAAATATTAAAAGAATGTTTTTTAGAAGTAACCAATTGTATTATATTATTATTAAATTAACAAATTGTATTTCAAATTGTAATCAAAATGTGAAAATAACGATGAGAAAGTTTTTTGTTACCACACCCATAAACCAACCTGTAAAAAAATGTGTATGTGGTGACCAAAAAAAATTTTTCCTGAATCAACTTGATGTCAAGCGTCATTCTTCCCTGACAAATGAGCATATGTCCATTTTTCTATTAATTTGGAAACCGCACAATTAGGACTAAGTCACAGGTTTAAAGTCGCAACAAGATGGCGTCCCTGGGTGGGCACAGGCTGGCGGACTGTACCCAAAATGCTTGAGGGTCATTGAATCAGAATGAACAGATCATAAGTTGCAGCAAGGTAAGACCTTTGATCTTACATCTGTTCCGCCCTGTCTGTATGTTCCCTCTGTTTCAATGGTCTGTGTCCGGTGAGACAAAGAACCTTAAAAGAAATAGCCTCCTTGAGTTGGTAATGTGCTAGTTTGATTCCTCGCAATACGATTTTATACAGGCATTGTGCTTGGTAAGTCAGGATCAAAAAGAGAGTCACAAAATATTTTAGAGTCCACTTGAACCCCAGAAAAATAAAGGACTTTGATGAATGGGGAAAAAATAAAGTAGAGGTTTATGGTTTTTTTTATAGTTTGAGCGATTTTTATCGAAAAGTTGAAATCGGCAGGGTTTTTTGGTGATGAAATTTCCGTCATGCGTAATTTAGGTTAAAATGTGTGCATATCTATTAAAATCGCGCCCTTTTTTGGGCTTCCTTAAAATTTGGCGCCCCAAAACAGATTACGAAAAGAGAGGGTGAGTGTGTGTGCGCGTCGGCTGGGATGTGATGGTTTCGATTGGCTGGAAACTCACAGACCTCGTTTT
>JAODAL010018767.1:0-73840 GCA_025379985.1 Phyllomedusa bahiana
CTTTACAAAGTGCCGCGGGCCGCTTGTAACCCCGAATACTGGAGTCACCTGATTAAAATTTATAGCGAACAGGGCGCCCCCATTTGGGGCTGAAAAGACCAGACTTCTGCCGCCCCCCTAATATATATATATATATAAATATATATAATAAATATATTAAATATAATATATATAAAATTTTTATAAATATATATAATATATATGTCCCCCAAACAAGATTTTATTTTTTTTATGAACCAGAAAACCCCCTTTTAAAAACTGATGCGCAAAGTTTAAACTTGACAGCAATGCAACAAATATCGCTGCCAGGAAGATATCTAAACTTTTAAATGGTTTTTCTTTGGGACCCAGACCAGATAACAAAAGAACTTTTGATATCACCATAAAGTTAAATTCTGCTACATCCAACTAGCACCCTTCCCCCTCTCATCTATTTAGATAAAAAGTCCTATCGATTGTACTTGCCACTCTATGAAAGATAAAGCAAAACTTGTAACTAAGTTAAATTAAGTGGCACTTGCTTAGTTTTTACAACGGCCCCTTTGGCAATTGAATCTTTATAAAAGTCCTAAAACGGCAGCTGTGGTGGTTCCTGCAGAGTGAAATCCAAATCAATAAACTTAATTCCTAACTTAACAAGACAGAGGTAATGACGAAGAACAGGGCTGGTTTGTAAATTTCTTTTTGCAATTAATTAACGTCTTTGCTTTTACATTGGGCAGAGGACTTGAAGCAAATGTATATTAGTTTGTCTAGAATGCATTACTAGTTGCCACTTGAAAAAAAAACATATTAACAAACAATACTGTCTATAAACTGGTTGGGTCTGTGTAAATCACTGCTTCCCTCCATATCATACAACTAGGCTATATATCATGAAAGAGAACCAGTCACGTAGATTAACCCCCTTGCTGAGGACAGCACAAGCCAGTGTCAGACCTGCTTTTTTCCAGCCTGTGTCCCTTATTCTGTAAATCGGAGTTTCATTATTAATTTCCAAACTCAGTTTTAAGCCGGGGGAAGTCTTTCGAAAGTCATTCAAGTGTCATTTTTTTTTAAAACCCCCCCCCCCCTGAGGCTAGCCCCGCCCACCTTAACTGACAAACCTTTACTTTTGAATAGGTAAAACATGTGAAAACTGTCAGTGGGCGGGGCTTCTTTGGGCGGGCTAACACCTATCATGAAAAAGATTTAGGGTAAAACTCTGAAACTGTGCACTTTCAGAAAGGGCACAGGCTGGGAACAGCAGGGCTGACCTAGCTTTTCTGGCCCTTCAGCATGGGGGGGGGGATAAACAGGGGACAGGTTTTCCCTTTAAGTTCCTTTTTGTGTATAAAGATCCCGTGAAAGTTCAATTTCTTTTATAACATCATTCTGAAGAAGAAGCGGTACTCTGGAAAGGGTCACCACAAAATACTCAGTTAGCCTGAAAAAGGTATTTCCGATTTTATCACTTTTTCTCCTGCTTCTAGGCTAATACGCACAACAAAAACTGTGTGGAGAACAGAACTACCCGAACTCCTTTCATCAACGATTTCAGAACTTCAGGGGCCTAAGAAAAAGAATAAAAATATATTTCAAAAGTGCACACATTTAGAAAAAAAATTTTTAAAAAAAATTTTTTATTTCCTTGACAACTCCTTTAAGATGAAAGTATAGTTATAATGGTAAAATAAAGTCAGACAATAGTCAGGACAGGTGATTTACAATCAGGTTGTTTGGAGATGAAACACCATTACTGAAGGCTATGGGGCGACACTCTACAATCAGGTGTGTAGTGTAATATTTGCATTTTCAAATTTTTCCTTTTATATGGCCTGGAAGGATCTGAATAGAAGTCTAGAATAGAAGTCTGGTCAACTACTCTAGTATCATCTTGTATCTAGTGAAAACCATATATCCAGTTTAAACATCATGGGCGACATGTATGAAGGAAGGCGCGTCAAAGTGAATAGTCGGGTCTCCTTTTCAGTGTATAACGTGCCTGAATATATGAAAGTGGTTTTTGTGCGCTCATAAATGGAGTCTAAAGTTCCCCGCCCCTTGCCTGTGTGTTTTGCGCATTACGGAACATTAGTAATGCACCAAACAAGTAATAAAGGCAAATAGAAGGCTGGAAATAAAAGAAAAGTCATTAGAATAGCATGTAAAGTGATAGAAACAATGGTATCGAATCTTGCTTGGAGGACCACAGGTCCCAGCAATACCTGTGCTGTGCTGGCTCTTGCTTTATGCAGAATAAAGGGTGAGAGCAGTAAAAATACATTTCAAATTTAATGTAAAAGTTGTCTTAGATTCTATTAATTTTAAGTACATTTTATAGGAGATATTTTTATATTTTTGGGATATTCCCTTCGACTAGAGAAAAAAGGATTCAATCTTCAGAGGAGAAACGTTCTTCACTGTAAAGAACTGTGAATCTGTGGAATAGCCTACCTGAGGGACTGGTCACAGCAGGAACTATAAAGGGGGTTTTCAAAAAAAGTTAGAATACCTACCTGGAAACTAAAAAAATATTAATGCATACTACCCCTGTAAAATTTCTGGGAAACCTGGCCGGTGGAGGCTCTGGGGTCAGAGATATGGTCTACACTGGAGCAGATTGGTTCATGCCTTGTGGGTTCTCAAAGGTAATTAACCAGTGGTGAGGCTGACATAAAGTCCTGGGCCTCTCCCCTTCACCCATTTCCCCCACCCTTGGGTTTAACTTGATGGACACGTGTCTTTTTTTCAAAACCCTACTAACAGTAATTTATATGATCATATTTTTCATTAAATTTAAATAATTACATTTTATACCCGTTTGAAAAATTAAAATAAATTACTTTTTATTATTGTACTGGTGGAAGTTGAGAAATATTGGACATTTTTTGCCCCTTACAGCAAATCTAGTTCCATTCTGACTCCTCAGGCTCAGGCAGATCACATTGATATAGGTCTGCCTGTCCGAGCAGTAATGAACCTAGTTTTGCCGAACCAAAATTTATATATGTGCCCTAAAAAAAACGAGTGTGGTACGAGGGCCCCCAGAACACCCCCTCATGTTCGGCCATTAGAAAGTGTTGAGTCTTACGACCAATGCACCTGACACATTCATTAGGTGCATTAGACATCGTAGCCGCTCAGTTAGGTGCATTGTACGCCAGAAAATGATATATTGTACAGATTACAATTCTTACTTTATATGTCAAGTTCTCTACTGTATCTTTTGTTCCGTCCATCGCAAAGCTGCAAATCCAGTCTGTGCAAGTGGACTTTTTGGGCAACATGTATGATCTCGGCACATAGAGGCCAATTCTAAATCGCTTTAAAGTAGTGTAGAATGTGCCTGAATCTATGAACCGGTTCTACTGTGGGTCATAGATTTGGCGCTTTCTCATTTCCCCACACGAAAATTTCGGGCTCAGGTAAACCTTGGTCAAACCTGTTCCACAGTAATGCGCCCAGTTTTGCCGTCCTCCAGTCATAAATGTGTAGAATCATACGGATGTGGTGTGACGCCTCCAGAATGCCCCCAATCTCAGGCGCAGTACAAAGTGCCGCAGGCGCCGCAAAACGCGCCTAATATTTTTAAATGGAAAACCTCTATAGGTTTGGGGTATTGGCTCATTCTTCCTATAGTCCCAATATTGCCTCTTCAGACTATCACCTGTTTGGTCCACCCAAGGAGACATTAAGGAGTTGCTGATTCACCTCAGAAAAATAACTAAATAAACCAATGCATGTGTTGTTTGCAGCTAAGGCAAAAAAAAAGTTTTCTTGTGCAACGATGGAAGAAACGCACTGGAAGCAAAGGAACTGTGTTGAAAAATTATGTTATTACAAGTTTTCCATTGTTCCTAAAATAGTTTTTAGCTGTGCAGGAAATGATTAACTCACCATCAAATTAGGAAAATCTGCCCGGGAATAGATAGTGTATAGCAAGTTTGTTAGAGACAGAACGCACATGACCCACCAGGAAGGTTGTAAACAAGACAACATAAAATGTATCTATTTTGGGAGAACTCTGTTTCTTTTGCAATAATAGAACCAGTTAATTGTATCTAGAATAGAATGCTTAGAGTTTATAAGCTATAATGATTGAAAAATAAGAAACATAAAATCATAAAATTGTATCTAACACATATAAAGCGTTCTAAGCGAGGGACTATTCAGTAATACACAAAACCACTAAAGTAAATTTTTTCCTTGGCATAGGATGTGATTGACATTGACCTCATGTGGATTCTCTCTGATGGTCTGGCATGAACTTATTGGGTTTCACCAGTGAATGTGCAGCAACAACTTGCTAAGTTGACATTTAGTAATTTTAGAATAGAATTGGGGCGATTTAATGCCTTTTATCACAATGTATTTCCTTGATAATAGAATCATTGTATTATACATCTTCTACAACTAGAGGAAAGAAGGTTTCTACATAAACATAGGAAGGTAATCTTTACTGTAAGAGCAGTGAGACTGTGGAACTCTCTGCCACGAGGAATTCACTAACAGTGTTCAAAAACATTCTGGATGCATTTCTAGATGTAAGATAATATAACAAGTTTATAGTGACCCAGTATTCTGGAGAAGGGTGCTGATAGCATTTCTAGATGAAAGATAATATAAGTTATAGAGACCAGGATCAGGACAAGGGTCTGGATACATTTCTAGATTGTAATAATATAAGTTATAGTGACCAGGATTCTAGGAGAAGGGTCTGGGATGATACATTTCTAGATGTAAATAATATATACAAGTTATAGTGACCAGGATTCTGGAGAAGGTCTGGATACATTTCTAATAAAAATAAACAAGTTATAGTGACCAGGGTTCTGGGAAGGGTTTGGATACATTTTTAATGTAATAAAAAGTTTAGTGACCGGATTCTGGAGAAGGGGGCTGGAAAAATTTTAGATGTAATAATAAACAAGTTAAGACCAGGGTTCTGGAGAAGGGGGCTGGAACATTTCAAGAGTAATAAAAGAACAATTAAGTGACCAGGATTTTTGGAGAAGGGTTGGATACATTTCTAATTAAAAAAAACAAGTTATATGACCGGGATTCTGGGAAGGGGCCGGATAATTTCAATGTAAATAAACAATTTTTATGACCCGGGGATCTGGGGAAGGGCGGATACATTTCCCAGAGTAATAAAAACAATTATAGTGACCAGATTCTGGAGAAGGGGTTTTTCATTTCTAGATTAATAAAGAACAATATAGGAAAGGGATCTGGGGAAGGGGCTGGAACATTTCAGATTAAAAATAAAAAGTTAAATTTGAAGATTCGGGGAAGGTCTGGGTACATTTCTAGATTTAATAATAAAACAAGTTATAGTGACCAGATTCTGGAGAAGGGTCTGGATGCATTTCTAGATGTAATAATAGAACAAGTTATAGTGATCAGGATTCTGGGGAAGGGTCTGGAGACATTTCTAGATGTAATATAACAAGTTATAGTGACTAGGATTCTGGGGAAGGGTCACTGATCCAGGGATTTATTCGTATACCAGATTGGAGTCGGGAAGGAATTTTTTCCCTAAAACAAGAATAATTGGTTTCTACCTCATACATGGTTTGCTTTCCTATGGATCAACAATACTGGATGGACATCTGTCTTTCCTCAGCCTGACAATCTATGCAACTATAAGTGCCAGCATGCCTATACGATGTGTCCTATTGAAATAATATTTATAGCGCATCTACTACTGCCCCTCTGTACAGCTGAAGAGGAGTATATGAAAATCACTTAAGAAGCATACACGCACATACATATCATATACATTCCAACAAATGTTGACAGTAACTTTATTACAGACACATGAACATTCAGTATACATGGGCACGCACATCTGCCATGTAGATGGAAGCATACAAATAAAAATCGTATGTCTCAGAGGTATACATGCTCATTACCGAAAGGCATAACCACACACAGAAACTTGGTAGATAACTCCATATATACATATGCACCAGGGGCGTAACTAGAGAAGCCAGGGCCCCAAAGCAAACTTTTGGATGGGGCCCCCTACCCCTCCACTCGCCCGCCTCCCTGACCACGAACATTTACCAGGACATGCTGTTAGATAATGTAGATAATACAAGGGGTAAATACCTCACCATACAAAATCACCATCAATACGCTACCAAACAAACCCACTATACCAAAACCAACATTACTAAAACTCTACTACATAAGGAACGGATTATAAAACCGCCAAAAACACACCAACAAAGTGGCTGAATAGTACCCCTACACTATTAGGGAAATGTTCCCACGGCACAGGACAAATACCGGCCGGTTTGCCGGCCCGGGTATTTGTCCGGTTTTGCGGCCGTCCCCATAGCCGCGGGGGGACGGCTTTTCCCTCCGCGATGGAGCGGAGAACAGCCCCCCCCCCCCATTGGATGTTCATATTGAATGAACATGTTCTATGTTTTGCCGCCGACGGAAAACCCGGCACTGGGACTGCTGCACGGGTTTCCATAGAGCAAAATTTTGTGCTAATTTTCGGCCCGGTTTTTCAGGCGGTCTGAAAAACCGCAACCGGCTGAAAAACCGGCCGAAAACCCTTGCCGTGGGGACATGCCCTTACTGTTTCAGTACACAAAGAACCAATATTTACCCGGCCATATAGTGGAAATATACCAGTGTACACAGTCCTGCAGACTGTATATAACCACCATAACCAGTGACCATATATTTGGGTAAAACCATGTACACAGGCTCTGCAGACTGAAATATAACCACCATACAGTGACCATATAGTGGTAGACACCAGTGTAAACGGGATCTGCAGACTGTATATTACCTTCCACACAGTGACCATATAGGGGTAGACACCATGTAAAACAGGCTCTGCAGACTGAAATATTACCTTCATACAGTAAACGAAATAGTGGTAGATGCAAGTGCCCCACAGCTGTGCGACTGTAAACTACCGTCATACAGTGATCATATAGTGTAGATACCAGGGGTACACAGGCTCTGCAGACTGTATATTCCCTTTCCAACATAACCATATAGTGGTAGAACCCCAAAGTGTACACAGACTATGTGATTAAAGTGGAAGTTACATCTTGGTGACTCACGGGTTTAAACGTTTCCTGACGTTTTCGTTGACTTTCCCTTTTGTTCTGCATCCGTCCAGACCTTCATGATGACTTTTCCCGACCACTTGTCCCGGGAGATTTAAACCCCAAATATATTAGAATCCTGACTTTTCCAGCACCTGCCCCCCTGGCATATGGGGTCCATTTAGGCAGGCAGCATTTAGATGGCAAAGGGGGGCCCCCCAGATAGGCCAGGTTTAGGTAGGCAAGTAGAGTCCCCATATAGGCAAGCAGGGTTTAGGTAGCTATAGGGAGCCATACAGGTAGACAGGGGTTCGGGGCTTAGGGCCATATAGTAGGGCGGCAGGGTTTAGGTAGCTATAGGGCCCCATATAAAGTAATAGGCAGGGTTCAAGGGGCCGATAGGGAAGCTTTAGGCGGCTATATGAGCTATATAGGCAGGCTTAGGGGGGCGCTATATAGGCAGCTTAGGGGGCTTTATATAGGCAGCTTAGAGGGGCTTTAGATAGGCAGGCTTAGAGGGGCTTTAGATAGGCATGCTTAGAGGGGCTTTAGATAGGCAGGCTTGGTGGGCTTCAGATAGGCAGGCTTAGGGGGGCTTCAGATAGGCAGGCTTGGGGAGCTTTAGATAGGCAGGCTTAGGTTTGGGGGCTTTAGATAGGCAGGCTTAGGTTTGGGGTCTTTAGATAGGCAGGCTAGGCTTATGGGGGCTTTTGATAGGCAGGAAGGGTAGGAAAAATAAAAAATCCCTTACTTACCTCGGTCCACGCTCCCCCAATGCGCCGCGCTGCAGCCACTCTGCTCAGCGCGGGCGGCGCTTTAATATGACGTCACCGCGTCGCCCACGTGATCACAGAGAGCCGGCAGGGGAAATATCAGAGCGGATCGTCGCTCCGCTTTACTATCTCCGGGCAGCGCTGCCTCAGAACGCTCGGGCCCGGGCATTCAGAGGCAGCATGTGCCGGGCCCCGCAGCGAACTGTTATGTTCACTGCCGGCGGGCCCAGGAGCGCATTACCGGAGGAGCAGACAATGATAGCCTCGCCGGGGCGTGGCCCCCTAAGCCACCGAGCCCCGTGCAGTTGCTTTATCTTCTACCCCGGAGTTACGCCCCTGCTGAGCCAATGTTTGGTTGAACATGAGTTTATATGTACCTTAATTCTGGGGGACACCCGGGGTTCTTTTAGTGAGAGAAGTACCAGACCAGTGCTCCCTCTTGTCCCCACCATCTTTCAGCCACTGAGTCTCAAGAGGTGAGTGCTAGCAGGTGCCCAGAAGCTGCCCCCCTTCCCCAGCACACCCCCCCCCCAATACACCTCCTCCCCTCTAGAGTTCACAAAGTTATAATACTCACACTCCTCCCCCAAATTAACCCCTCCACTAATTACTGGACTGTCTGCAGGCAGCCAGGCACAGGACGAGCTGGAGGTGCTGTGCTGCCTCTGAAAATTTATGTTGCCAGTGCTTTTTTACTATTACACAAGGTTGGGTGGTCTGTACCTGCTGCTGCTGAGAGAGTAAGCGCTGGGAATCTCCTCTTATCTTTGCAGGCTGCCTTGTCTCTGTTCTGAGTCTTCTCCCTCACCCTCTATCTGCAGGATCCTTCTTCCTCCTTGCAGGACAGGGGGAGAGGAGAGGAGGAGGACGGGGGCGTGGTGAGCAGAACAGTCAGTGTCCATCCGTCCCTGTCACACTGACTGCTCCCTGCCGCTTATTCAGAGTTCCCTCACCTGCTGTGACCCCCCCTCCCACCCCCCCCATACATAGCAGGCATGTTCATACTCACACAGGGGCCAGGACACGCCGGCCGGGGAACAGTGCTGCCGGGGGAGCAGATGAAGAAGCTGCTGCTACAGGGCCCGAGATCTGAGTTCAGGGGGCGCGCGGGGCCCCCTAGTGGTGCGGGCCCCGTAGCAATTGCTATGTTTGCTCCCCCTATAGTTACGCCACTGATATGCACACATAGGGTATGTTCACACGGCTTAATTAAGTTGGGTGTTCGGGAGTCGTTCTAATACGTGCGTACTCCCGTCACGCGGGGGGCGGGGGAAGGCAGCCCCCTGGTCCCATAGACATGTCAATTATCTCCCCGCGTGTACAATACGATCGTATTGTACACCAGGGGAGAGGAGGCATAACCCGTAGTTCTCTATGAGAGCTGTGGATTACCGTAATGATTGGGGCGCATTTCGCTCGTATTAGAGCGCAGTACACTCCAAATACGTGGTGAAATGTGCCCCAAATATAGCCATACACACAATTTTGCACATGTATACACTAATAACATAATTTAACATATATAGTATATAGATGTTTTATGTAATACTAATAATGTAGCTATATATAAATGTATACACTACACAATTATACCATATATATACACAAATTATATGAAGTATATAATCACATTAGTTGTGATATACTGACACTATAGGCTATTACCTTTCCTAAGGGTGTTGAGGCACAATCTGTGCAAGGGACACCTATAGAAGGGCAGAAGGAAGAACCTGGCAATAATAATAATAATAATAATAATAATAATAATAATAATAATAATAAAAAAAGTAGGGCATTTTACTTCTTTCTTTCTTCTTGGAACCAAGGAGCTGGCACTGTTTGTAGGCATAATCAGGGGCCATGCTGAGCCATGTTCATTGCTGTCAGGCTGTTAAGAGTTAAATTCTGCTGCACAGCAAGGTCCCGTTTTCTGCTTTCTTGTATATAGATTACGATCAGAGGTCAGCAGAGTGTGTGCTCTAAAGCTGACTTCTGGGAGTTGTAAAATAAGAGCTCAAGAAGTTAGGATCTTTCGGGGCAGCAGTGTTATGCTTAGCTGCAAGCCCCTTGTGACAAGTAAGCTGCTGCCCGACTTCTCCGTCTACATTATAGTTCTGTACACATTATGCAGTTCTTCTGTATAATGTGTAAAACAACCAGGAGGATCAAATAGGAGCGCCTGTATATTAACCCCCTGGACAGCTGAGGCACAGGTAGTCCCTGGTACACAGATCAGCTGTGCGATGCCGAACATCACTGAAGAAAGACAATGTGCAGCGCTACCAATTATAGGCTCTCCCTTATCTGTGGAGCATACTTTATCTGAAATCTCAGCATAACACACACTTCCATGATGCATAGCAAAGTGACATCATCAAGGCAAAGGATGTCAGACATTATCTGTGAGAGCCTGGCAGCGACTTCGAGCTGAAGTCGGCTCATTAGCATATGTATCACATGACCCAAAGAGGCGTTTTTCTCAGGTTGGGTTGCAATTCGTTAATGATTTATATTGTAAATAGCTTATTTTTTATATTTGCTTTTAAAATCAGTTGTGAAAAAAAAAGTGATAGGTACTCTTTAAGCTACTTGTACATGAGGGCTGCAGCCTCTCTGCGGCAGATGCACAGATGTGACCATGCTGAACAGACACGTGCCAAGTCTTGACTCACAAGAACAATATGAATGACTTTTTTAACAGCTGCACAAACAAAACTAAAGTATTGCAATAAAAATATTACAAATCACTTACGGATCACCCCCTGCAGTCCAATGTCATATCCATACCTCCCAACTGTCCCTATTTTGGAGGGACAGTCCCTATTTTTAACCCTGGTCCCTCTGTCCCTCTTAACTCTATAAATGTCCTCTTTTTCATTTGGGAAATAGATTTGCGCCAATAAACTGATTATCTTGCTTTAAAAAGTACCTGATTGCTTCCTCGCTGTTTATTACATAATAACTTACTATTTCATCATTGGATACAATGCAGTCCGGAAAATGTGTCCCTTTTTGGCCATCTAAAAAGTTGGCAAGTATGTGTTTGGGCGTGGTTGGGGGGCGTGTCTTGGTGTGATGTCATGTGTTTGGGTGTGGTTAGAGGCGTGACCTGATATGTCCCTCTTTGCAATCTCTAAAAGTAGGGAAGTATGCATATCTGCTCCAGTGCCCCGGGTACAGCGCCACACAATTATCATCCTAGGCCTGATTCTTCAAAATTCCATTGCTGTATCTGGGGGAGTTTACCCCAGACTTGTTACCGAATTGCAGAAAATTTAGTTAACACGGTGGAGTTCACCCCCGGGGAAATATGGGTCGGATTTTGGTCGTATTTGCTCCAATCGATCGAGTGTCGTTGAAATTACAGTAATCCAAGTTTCATGGAAAAACTATGGATTTCCCCTTTTTCCCCCGGGCGTTCTGATGATTGTACGCCGGGAGATAAGTGACATGTCTTGGGCCCGGGGCCCCTGCGGTCCCCGCGTTGGGGGTACGCCCGATCAGTGCGACTCCCAACCCCACGGCGAAATTGGGGGGGGTACGTACGTCCCAAAATGATGTGTGTAACAAGTTTTAAACCCCCTTTTTTAAATTTAAAAATATATAATGAAAAGGGAACTGAAAGAACGGGGTGGCCAGAAGTTGGTGTGTTTTAGCCCAACATCTAGGCAGCCCCCTTCGTGGGGTTTAAAAAATGGCTGTCCCAGTATAGGTGCTTACAGGGGCCCCTGGGCATTTTGAAATGCGCCTATTTCGGGGGGCGTGGGGGGAGGGGGGCCCCAAAAACGCAAAAAGCAAAAGTTTTTATGCTTCAGTACCCCAATTCCCAGGCACATTACGTGGAACAGGTAAACCATTTTTTTTTTTTCCCTTTAGCTTAAGGGTTAAGCAAAGTTATAAAAAAACTTGAGACTTTTGGTTAAAATTATTTTATCAAAGTTTTTTAAGGCCCACGATTTAAGTGATTCAAAATCGGCACCCTATGCTATCTTCCCTCTCAATGACCCCAATTTGGCCCTTCACGGGGTCAACCGACTCCTTTAAATTGAGAGAAAAAATAAAAAACACCCCCCCCGCAAGCTGCCCTTCTTATGCACCCTTGGAGGGGGGGGAAGGAACCCAAAATGGGGCACCCCCTTCCCATATGGGTTTAAAAAAATTACACAAGTATAACGTATTTTTCTCCCCCCAAAAAATTTTTCTAAAAAAACGTATGCAAACCGGGTTTTGCCAGGGGAGGGTGCGGCACACATGTAATTAACAGTACAAACAGACCCCCCGCAGCGGCAATCCTCAAAAAGTGAAATACACAGGGGAAAAAGAAGCATTTATCCTATTTCATCATGAAAAAATTTGAGCCCTTCTTTTCCAATTTTTGATCAAAAATTTTAAAGGGCCCCCCACGATTTAAACCGATCTAAAAATCGGCGTTAGTATTTTTTTATTCAATCAGCAATCGGGCTTCATGGGTCACTGACCCCCATTATTCAGAGAGAAAAATAAAAAAACCCCCAACCTGCAGCTGCCTTCTTATGACAGCTATGCACAGGCATCATGTGGCAAGATGCAATGTGGAAATAGGACACTTTGCAGAACATAAAGACTGAACCAACGATCTATACCCTTCAGTAGTTTATTAAAGGGGTTGTCTCCCCTCAGAGTTTCATATATGCATCCTGTCACTTCCTGGTCAGACTATCTGTAATTGCAAAATGAGCTCAGTGCATTCACTTGTTTATTAACCTGTTTTTCAGTCTGCTAATTAGTTTAGATTAGTTTTAGAAGTTTCCAGAACTGCTAGCATGAGATTTATCTAAAATAAACAGTACTAATTACAGGCTTTTGTCTGAAAGATCAGATAAAAATAAGCTTTTTACTGCCGGCCAGCACAGAGCTGGGGGTAAAGAGTAAACGGGTCGGTCACTGGGTGAAAGAAATAGAGCTCAGAAGGTGTTAAATCATGTGTAGCTCCTTAATGAAAAAAAAGATGAACAAAGCAATGTATTTGTATTCAGTGTTCCCTACATTTTGAAAGCTATTCTTTGTAGCGAGACAACCCCTTTAAATATAAGAGAGTAGAATTGAGAAGAACTAATCCATAATTTTGGCACGTTTGACCTTGGAATGGTTCAAAAATTTCAGCCATACTTTCACCCTAGAGGTTCCACCTACCAATGTACTATACCAAGTACATGGGCTCCTTTTTATCACTGCTTGTTAAATGATGTTCTCTTCCCCCATGTATTTCCTTTTCCTCTCCTACTTTCAACACCTTCCACTTCTTGCATAAACTTCTTGTAACTGTCATAAACTAAGTAAACTTATCTCTGCTAAAGATTTATAAAGAACCGTATTCACAGTCGGATATAAAAAAGGCTCATCCTTTTTAAATTCAGGCCGCTAAATTCTCACTTCATAAAAAAAGGCATATATAACAAAAAGAACAGCGCTTATCTGCTAAACTATGCACTATCCTCCATGCGTAGTCTCTGAAACAGGCTGCTTTTATTTACTAAGTCAGAAGTTCTGAAAGCATTATGTTCTTATAGGAAAATACTTGATAAGAAGTAAACTATTTAAGGATTCTTCCATCTGGGTATATAAAACACAAAGTGTTCTCCATCTGCTGAGATCATAATATACAATAGTATAAAAATAACCTTTATATAAAATGTTTTCTCGCAGAATAAGTTTATCTTAAGTTTCCAATAAACAAGTAAGAGGATCAAAAGAAAGTCCGTTTAGTTCTCCGCTTTGACCAAAAGTTCTCCAGAGGAATTAAACTGTTGCTGCTAAATTCCCTAACATCTTGTAACTAATTGCTGGGCGTAGTAACAGACAAGACACCATTCAGTTACTGTATTTACATAGGACCCGTGTAATAAAAATAAATTATACAAAGAGGACCACCTGTTTAAATGGGTTGTCTGGGATTTATTGTTCTAGTAAGTTTTAACTACTATTGCCCTAAAAACAATACATACTCTTGCCACCTACCGGCGTTCCAGTGATGCAGCTGGCGGCAGTGTCTCCCGGTCTGCTGCTTACATTTGGCTCTGAGGTCAAATTGTGACCACACCTTCCAAACGGAGCCTGCAGTGGTCACCTGCCATTGCATTGACATCACAGCTTGAAAGCGAATGGCTGATGTCAAGACAATGGCGTGTTACTGCTGGAGCCGCTAAGCCGACCGCAGACCTGGATATGGACAGGGGATCAGCAGACACCAACGGCAGCTTAAGATCTGGAACAGCGATGAGTGGCAATGTATGTATTATTTGTATTTAAAAATATAACCTGAGCAACCCCTTTAAGGATCTTGTTGAACAATACTCTGCCCCACACACATGCTGCAATATATCTTATTGCACCCATACAATTTGAAGTACTAAAAGGGATTTTCTCACTGCTACAAGTGATAGCATATAGCTATGATATGTCATCATTTGTTGTATGTTGGGGTCCGACTTCCAGAATGAAGAGGCAGTAGCACTAATTAAGCACTATGGTGCTGTCAAAGTTTTTACTTGCACAGTGGAGGTCTTAGCCAACCATTGTACAGGAAACTTCCATACAACCATATTGACCTAAATGAGGCCATGTTTCCATTTTTTCTGTAATCGGAAACAGTTGAATTGGATTTTGCCCCTTCCTTCTCAGGAATGTGGGTGTATAATAGGTTGTATAGCTCAATGATTACATTATTATAGCATACACTACCATTGGAATACGCCCATAATTGGTCAAATGCCATTGAGAATAGTAGGCTAGGACACCTGCTTATTATCAGAACAAATTGGCTACCTTTCTTTAGAGTGCTTTCACACATTGCATTTTTGTTGTGTTTTTTGCAGAAATGCACAGCATTAAACTACCTTTATTGTTGAGCATTTCTGCAAAAGGCTCCAAAAAATACACTGTGTGAAAGCACTCTAAGGGTCTGTTTACACGGCGTAATTGCGGAGCGTGCAGTACACTGATCAGTGCGTAAGTGCGTATTCCCAAAGCACGGGGACATGCATTGTTCGTGGCACGTAATCGCCGCAAACAATTGACATGTCACTTAACTCCCCGCGCATACAATACAATCGTATTGTACGTGCAGGAAGGGGGGGGGACGCGTATTCCATACCGTAATTGCGGCGCGCATTTCACCACATATAACGCGCAATATGCGGCGAAATGAATGCAAAAATAAACCGTGTGAACATACCCTAAAAGAAGGTAGCCAATTTGTTCTGATAATAAGCAGGTGTCCTAGCCTACCATTCTCAATGACATGTGACTAGTTATAGGAGTATTCCAATGGTAGGCTATGCTATGATAATTTAAAATAAAACGCACAAAAAACCAAACCAAAAACGCACCTAAAACTCACTGTGTGAAAATACCCTTAGGCTATGTCTCTACTGCACACAAAAACGCCCATTTTTTAAGCGTTTTTCGCTTCATATGAACGCTGAAAAAACGACTGTAAAGAACTCCCATAGACTTTAATAAGTAAAAACGTCCTGTTGTCTACATAGAATGTCTTTTTTCTGCTCGTTTTATTTGCTGGTCGTTTTTTTAAACATGTTGCAAAAACACTGATTAGGGCAGAAAATTTACTATTGGAGTCTATATATAGGGACGGACATTTTTTGGCACTTGTTTTTGCAGAAATCCACAGCAATTATAATGCTTTATATTTCTGCAAAAAAAGCGTGTAAAAAATGCACAAAAAAACACTAAACTAAAACTAAACTAAAACTCAGTTTTATGAACATTTTTAGGATTTGGTTTTCAGGTTGTGTTTGACCACTGCCGTGTAGACATAACTTTAGATATTTCAATACCCTGATCTCTGTAAGCTGGAACCTCCATTAACAGGAGGTTGGTTGCATTCAGGAGGATTGTATGGTACATAAAGGAAACTAAACATGTTCAAAGAAGATAGAAAAGCTTGTGAAGATATAGAGCTTCTCTCAAAATACCTTGATAAAATGTGCATTATCCAGCGTAGAACTTGTAATACAAAGATATTGATGTCGAATTTAGACGGGATTGTTAGAGTTATAGGAGCAGAGCAGGCTGACTTTATCTTGGTTGTTTTACAAGCCTACATAAGAGCTTAGTGAAGACACTGTGTTGATGAATGCATATATATGAATAATGAGAAGATAACATGGCTTAGAGATAAGCTCCTCAAGCAGATAGAAACAATAGCTGCACATACCTTCTTGCCATGTACTTTATATCTGGCCAGTAACAACAGTAACAAAAGATTACAAGTGCTTACTAGCAAATTATTCTCCAAGCCACAATATCACACAAAAACCCTAGTTAACACTTAGCATGTTAACTAGAAGACATCTGCAGAATCGGCTCCTCTTGGGAGTTTAGACTGGCTTTTTATCAACTGTAAGCTAAGTACCATACGAGGCTGGTAATCGACATCATAATTGTGTTTTAGCAACACAATGTGATAGAAGAAACCATACAGCAAGTTTGTTTTTTTTTTTTAGAGTGCTTTTGTGGTCAGTGCAAATGTTATTCTTGCAAACGAACATTTCTTGACTTTCAATTAATCACTGTACAATATTTCTCTATGACACTGTATAAAGATCTATGTCTGTCGCTTCACACAGACTGAGTAATTGTTATTGATTTTTATTGGAATAATAAGGGGATTTGTTCCTTTATGTTCTACTATTGGGCATTTACAAATTTTTCTAGAATTCGGCAACAAAGGACAGATTCCCCACTGTCCAACTCAATCCTATGTTTATATCACAATGTTGCCATAATGAAAAAACGTTAGACTTTTTTACTTCCTTTTCAAACCATAGTGTATTAAAAGGTCACGATAAATACATTATTGTTTAATCTGACAGTTTTCTTCTATCAGTTCACAGCATTTGCCTTTATATGGGCTCCTTATTTTTTCAAACATGCATTATCTTGATATTAGCAGCACAATATAACTTTGCATTTAAATGATTTTAAAAGTCCATTTTAACTAGAACAAGACAAAACAGCATGAAGGTATACTCATCAGGGATGGTGCTCAACTCGCGATATTTCGAGGGATTTATCCGCAATGGACCCCCTTTGTCAAGCGTGATATATTGTGCTGCTAATATCAAGATAATGCATGTTTGAAAAAATAAGGAGCCCATATATAGGCAAATGCTGTGAACTGATAGAAGAAAAACTGTCAGATTAAACAATAATGTATTTATCGTGACTTTTTAATACGCTATGGTTTGAAAAAGAAGTAAAAAAGTCTAACGTTTTTTCATTATGGCAACATTGTGATATAAACATAGGAAGGGGATTTGCTCCATCAGCCCAGTCCCTGTCCACTCGGCCAATTAGGGCATATGGACATCATAGATGACGGATCCTCTACTGAGGTCCTCTCTCTGTAAGCCAGATTGGCGAGCTCCCTAGAAATATCAGCTATATTTTTAAAAGCTCAAGTCTTCTGTGTAATATATGGATGGACATTCATTTGAATACCTGTCATGTAATACTATTCTTCCACTGATCAAGCATTAAAAAAAAATTCCTTTATCTCAGGTCTAGAGAGTCAGACCCACGGTGATCAGCTGGTCAATGTAGTGGCTATAGGAATAAAGAGATGATGAGATCCTCCCTGTTCTAATGATAAAGCTAAGGGTTTTTTTTTCATTACAGTGATTACCTATCCCTACATGTTGAAAGCTAATTGAAGACTTTTTCCAAATACATGAATCTTTTGATTTTACCTTAGTCATGACATCAGAGAGATTTTATCTGCTATGAGTGCACACAGGTTTCTCTGGTTACTTCTATATCTTGCTTTATGATTAGACATTTGAGCTGTGACTGACATCACCATAGATGGAGCTCAGTCTGGAGCAGACTCTTTGGGCAACATGTCCCAACTCACCAACGCCATTTTTATGGTCTATTTTGCGCCACAACCACTTTTGACGCCATATTTTTGTTGTAAATGAACGGTCGTACACCAAAACTAGGCGCATTATACGCCAGGCACGACACTTTGTAATGCGACTAAATATGGTGCACTGTGCACCCCCGTCGTGCAAGGCGCCTAATGAGGCGCATTACATATGTTATGCGCCTCCGTCGGGCAATGCGCCTCGATAGGCGCATTACATATACTACCAATGTGTTATGTATCGTGAGTTGCGCAATGCGCCTTTTTTGATGCAATGCGCCTTTTTAGGCGCATTAAGGTATACCTGATGCCAGTTTTTAGAAAGTATTAGAATTTCAGACGCACTGTACACTGATTTAATGCGCCTAGAACTGGCATGGATACACCACTTTTCGGACATGTCGCCCTTCATCTCTAACCAGATTAGCTTTTGTTTACAGATAAGCAATTTTTTTCATTCCTCTGATCACTTGTAGCTTTGTTTACTGAAGATTAAATCTCCTGCACTTACCTCTTTGTAATGCCTCAGCTAGGTACAGAGAAGCTAAATATGCTATTCATTGACATAGAACCACAAGACAGAGTGGATGAAAAGCTGCTTTCAGTAAATACTTTGCTTCCTGTAAATTACCAATTCTGGAGCAGCTGCTCTTATAACTCTGTGTTGTGCTGTTCCTCTGTTATTCCTTCTAGATATTAACTGAATTACTGAATCAATCAGGTGTAAGCATTCCAATTTTCAAAGGGGTATATCACTACACACACACTGAATCTGTTAGCACTGATTGGACAGTGTGAGAGTGTACAGGATACAACCCCAGCTTAAAGGGAATCTATTGGCAGTTTTCTTTTACTAATTAAAACAAGATACTGATGCATATTCTTTCCTTCTTAGCCGTTTTGATTTTCTGATTGTAGATTTTTTTAAATTGTTATCTGTATATGATTATGGGGGCAGCCTTCATGCCTAAGCTACTTTTATCAGCATTTACAGCAGATTCATGGACATAGGAGCCTGTGAACAGCAACAGACCCATTGACTTCTATAGGAGAGTTCTCTAGACATACCGTATTTTTTGGACTATAAGATGCACCTAGATAATAGAGGGGGGAAATAAGAAAAACAAAATTTGAAGCAAAAAGTGTTGGCTAAGGTGTATTTTTTGTTAGTACCATTTTGGGATAGCTGCGACTTTTTGATCACTTTTTATTCCGATTTTTTTGGGATATGAAATTACCAAAAAAAACCACAATTGTTTGACATTTTTTTTTGTTCTACGGTGTCCAGCATATGGGATAAATGATGTTATATTTTAATAGATTGGACTTTTATGGACCTGTTGATACCAATCATGTGTCACTTTATTTTTTAATTTCTAAAACGGCGAAATGGGACTTAAACTTTTAGTATGTCTTTTTTTTACTTTAATTCTTAGTTCCTCTACGGTACATGACCACTAGGCACACTTCTTGTCCTATATACAGCAGTACTAGGCCATTTCCCCACGGCACGGTTTTTCAGCCAGTTTTCGGTTTTGAAAACTGTCTGCAAACCGGCTGACAAACTTTATCACGGACCTTAATGGAAAATCCGTGCACGGGCCGGCGATCCGAAAAACATAGAACATGTTCATTCTTCCGCCTGGGCAGAATATGAATATGTCTATGGGAAGGGGGAGGGCTTTTCTCCGCTAATCGCAGAGAAAAGCCGTCCCCCGGCGGCCGTGTGCATGGCACGAAAACAGTACAAGTACCGGACGATAAACTGACCGATATTTGTCCTGTGCCGTGTAAACGGCCCCCTATTGTATTTCTGTACATAGGTTTTTCATTCATTATCTAGTACACCTTGCCTATGGCAGGGATTAACAGGTGTACAAACATGGCAGCATGGTAATCGGTCACCCCCTTGCATTAACATTGCGGTGGGGGGGGGGGGGGTGGTTATCGGAGAGAGGAGCCATTCACCTGGTGGCATCTAAAGTGTTAAGAGTAGGGATGGAGTCGCAGTCCCTGTACTGAGCAGCCGCACTGCGCCGCAGTCCCTGTACTGAGTGGCCGCACTAAGCTATCTCAGGGGGGTAGGAGATGGGAGTGCTGCGATGCTGTTGGATGCCAGCAGTGAGGTTTAACCCTTTAAACCCCACCTCCATCTTCCCACAGCATCGCTCCTCACCAGCCTTCTGCCATCTTGAGATAGTATATTCAGACTATAAGACGCAAATTTTTTTGGGGAAAAAAGTGCATCTGGAAGTCCGAAAAATACAGTAATCTGTGACCTGGTAAGAAATCACTATGCAAGGAGGAGAAGAGGGGGAGCTGTGACTATTTCCTATTGTGAATGGTGAATCCTGTGTTATTTATACACATTATCATCCCCTTTCAGTGTAACCCTGCCTGTGCTGATAATGAGGAGACTGCTGAAAAGTTTTCTCTACAGAACAGGAAGTTTCAGACTATTATTAGGCCTAGTGGCTAAAGTGAAAACTGCAGGATTTAGGGATTTAAAAAAATGTGATCGTGATATGGGAAACTAAATAAACCATAACCAACATTTTTAAAAAAAATGTGTTAAACATAAAACATGAGTTAAACAATAGGACCTTTTCTGATGACACCTTTCCTTTAACTATATGATTTTATTGTAGGCGTCGACGTGTAAAATGCTGAATTATGTTGAAATCCTGCAGCAGTTCCCTTCTTTCTTGTTAAATCGGCATATACCTTTTCAAATTCCTCTGTACCTCAAGCCAAATTTTTGCCTGTCCCATGATCTCAAATCTGTATTTTTTTAATTTTTTTTGATTTTACAGCAGCTAGCACTTTTATGTGATGTTCACACAATAGTATGTTCGGTGTGGACATGTCCATGCTGAAAAGGCGTTGTTTCCTCCTTGAAAATTATGGGCTTACACGTGCGGAATTTCAATGAGGAAACGTTAACGCCTCAAAGAATTGATGTCAATTATTTGCAAGCGGGAACAGTAAAAGCCGAAAAATATTGAAGTAAAATTTTACATGGCAGTCTATGGGAAGTGTTCTACAGACGTTTCCAAAACAGTTTACGGGGTATGAATACTTTGCACCCCTCTGTATATTATTAACTTCACTTGATATGTGACATAAGCTGTGGTTCATACCAGTGTATATGTCTCAATACACCTATGTGCCTATTTTAAGCATATAATAAAGTTGTCTTTGAAGGGAGGGAAAATACATATATTTGCATTGTATTTGTTGGCAGCTTAGAAGAACGTTTCCGGATCTGATTGTATAATACAATAATTATGATGTATTCCTTTCACATTCATATTGTAGCCGCTGATTCCAGGGAGCGACAATTCTGGTTCTCTCAGCTTCAAGCATGTGCCAAGCATCATACAGAGTCCAAGGTAAATGACCTTTACTAAATAATCATAATACAGCGACTTATGTTGTAATGTGATGTTGTAATGTGATGTTAAATTCTTTTAGCAATTTATTAGATTATTGTTTAAATGTTTCAAGGTTTCAGTTCTCCAGATACAGTTACTGAAGTTTATATGGAGTCTGTATTTATGTAAAATCTGCGGAAAGGGGAATATCTCTCATTGGGGAGAGCACCATATAGGCGTGGGGAGTTTTGAATTGCCTTCTTGCCCTCCACTAAGCATCTGCGTATCACAAGGCCTTATGGGAACTGACAAGCGCCCTCTAATGGATGTAACAAATCCTTGCTTTTGACCCACTGAGTATTTAGAAAGCAAAAGGGATATTAGCCAAGCCAGTACCACCCATCTGCATACGACAGCTGTTTCGGGGTTTTGCCCCTCATCAGTGCAGAGCAGAGCGATACTGGCTGGCTGGGTGGGAGGCAATGAGTGGCTCCGAAAGGGGAATAACTCTTCTTGGGGAGAGCGCCATGTAGGCATTGCCTTTTTGCTCTTCACTAAGCATCTGCATGTCTACATAAATACAAGTGCCTAAGTCTGTTTAACAGGAGTATTAACAACCTTCTATATCTCATACAGACTATTGGTGATGATCTTCCGGTTGCTTTTCTCTCTGATCATAGATGTGGCCCTCTTTGATTATTAAGAATATTTTAATAATTAAGCAAGATGGGAGCACAATTTTTTAGTTTTTTTCAATAGTGCTCAAAATTACTGCTTCTCTTCTCACTGCCATGGAATACAGGGGTTTCCAGGATAGACCATTGATATCAGACTACTGTCGGTTTGACTCCCTAGTACCTCCATCGATCTGCTTATGGAAGGGGCCACAGTGCTTCAGAGAGTGGTGCATCTCCATTGTTTACAATGCACAGCTCTGTACATTTTGTATTGGTTGTGTCTGGTATTGTAGCTCAGTCCTATTCACATAAATTTACAGAGCGGTGTCTGGTGCACAATGAAGGGCATATGGCAAAAGCCCTTTAATTAGCTGATTTGTAGGTTTCCAAGTATCAGACCACGGTCGTCTGATAGTATAAGTATAAGTCAATGATAGTGTCCTGAAAAATCTTTTACTAGAATTCTGACTGCCTACAACCACCACCAGGGGGAGCTTACTGCATACAGCTTTCTCCAGTTCTTATTCAGCTTAATGGAAACAGTTACTTTAGAAGAGATGAAAGCGCTTCGGGACAGAGCAAAACTATTTACACCTGGGTATTTTAAACCACTATGGTGGTGTAATAGTTTATTTTAAAATAAATAATTCAAATAAATTATTCAGATTTTTTATTTTTTTTATTATAGTCCCTATCTCTCTGTGTAATCTGTACTTTGATAAACTGAATCACACCGCATTGTTTTTACCGGAAGCCAGTCTCTCTCTACATTGCTATAAATTGGCTTAAAGGGGTTGTCTTCAAATACTGGTGGCACATAAAGTTTAAAAATAACTATACTTTCAATACTTTGGCCTTCTGTTTTCTTCCAAATATGATGTCACTGCTGTGGCTGCTGATTCACAGCCAATAAGCAACTGCAGCAGTGATGGAAACAGAATACTAACGATGGTCCGCGGAGGAGAGGAGGAAGGTGAGTATAGGTTTTATCATTTTTTAGTTGGCACCAATAATCTATTATTTAATTGTAGTTGGAATCGGACAACACATTTGCCGCCTTCAGGTCCTGTGCTGTAAGTTTACGTGGCGACAGCATGAAGGGTGTAAGGAGCGGATTCACTTGTTGAGCCTACTACATACAGGACTGGTGCCAGCAACTGCCACTAGCAGATGAGATCGAAGGCAGCTCATTTATCCCATATCGTGAACACTGTAGAAGAAAATTTGCAACACCAAAAAAGTATTTTTTGGTGATTTTGCAGCCCCAAAACATTAGAAGAACAAGTGATCAAAAAGTTGCTTGTATCCCAGAATTACACCATTAAAAACTACTCCCTAGCCCGCAAAAACCGAGCCCTGCAGGTCCTTAGATTAAAAAACCAAAAAAGTTATTGGGCACAGAAAATGGTGCAGCAGCACACATTTTAAATAGTTTTTAAAGTTTTAAATTTTAAATATCACATGGTCATAAGTATTCAGACCCTTTGCTGTGACACTCCTATTTAATGCACATGCTGTCCATTTCCTTCTAATCCTCCTTGAGATGGTTCTACTCCTTCATTGGAGTACAGATTTGTTTAATTAAACTGATTGGACTTGATTAGGAAAGACACACACCTGTTTATATCAGACCTCAGCTCACAGTGCATGTTAGAGCACATGAGTATCATGAGGTCTAAGGAACTGCCCAAGGAGCTCAAAGACAGAATTGTGGCAAGGCACAAATCTAGCCAAGGTTATAAAAGAATTTCTGCAGCACTCAAGGTTCCTAAGAGCATAGTGGCCTCCATAATTCTTAAATGGAAGAAGTTTGGGACGACCACAACTCTTCCTCGACCTGGCCGTCCAGCCAAACTAAGCTGGGAGAAGAGTCTACTGATGTATACATACTGCAGTTTGGTTAGGCAGATTCTTGAATGTACTGAAGCAGTTTGGCTTGGTGAGAGAGGTAAAGAAGAACCTCAAGATCACTGTGGCTGAGCTCCAGAGATGCAGTAGGGAGATGGGAGAAAGTTCCACAAAGTCAACTATCACTGCAGCCCTCCACCAGTCGGGGCTTTATGGCAGAGTGTGCCGATGGAAGCCTCTCCTCAGTGCAAGACATATGAAAGCCGCATACAGTTTCCAAAAAACACTTGAAGGACTCCCAGACTATGAGAAATAAGATTCTCTGATCTGAGGAGATGGAGATTGTGTGGAGAAAACCAGGCACTGCTCATCACCTTCCCAATACAATCCCAACAGTGAAACATGGTGGTGGCAGCATCATGCTATGGGGGTGTTTTTCAGCTGCAGGGTCAGGATGACTGGTTGCAATTGAAAGAAAGATGAATGTGGCCAAGTACAGAGATATGCTGGATGAAAACCACTTCCAGAGTGCTCTGGGCCTCAAACTTGGCCGAAAGTTCATCTTCCAACAAGACAATGACCCTAAGCACACAGCTAAAATAACAAAGCAGTTGCTTCAGAACAACTCTGTGACCATTCTTGACTGGCCCAGCCAGAGCCCTGACCTAAACCCAACTGAGCATCTCTGGAGAGACTGGAAAATGGCTGTCCACCAACGTTTACCATCCAACCTGAAGGAACTGGAGAGGATCTGCAAGGAAGAATGGCAGAGAATCCCCAAATCCAGGTGTGAAAAACTTGTTGCATCATTCCCAAGAAGACTCATGACTGTACTAGCTCAAAAGGGTGCTTCTACTCAATACTGAGCAAATGGTCTGAATACTTATGACCATGTGATATTTCAGTTTTTCTTGTTTAATAAATTTGCAAAAATATCTTCATTTCAGTTTTTTTTTCCTTTCAAGATGGGGAGCAGAGTGTACTAATGAGCAAAAAAATGAACTTTTTGGATCTTCGCAAATGGCTGCAATGAAACAGAGTGAAAAATTTAAAGGGGTCTGAATACTTTCTGTACCCAATGTATGTGCCCATTGTAGACTGTGTCTGCAATGGACAGGAATCAAAATTGGTTGTTCTGAACAATAATAACACAGAACCCATATCAAGAATGTTGGCCAATAATTGCAAGATCACCTTTAAAATGTCTTGGTAGTCTTGTCTGATTTAATATTAGTCTTGGATTTACCTTTTTTAAGATGAGCTATACATTTATTAGTAAATAACCGTGGTAAAGGTCCTCTTAGGCACTAGACTGGTGTGGCATATTCCATATCAGAACCAGAGGTGTATGAGTCCAAAATTTAAAATATCACAGATTCGTCACTTCCTGCACTTTGGCACCCACAGGCACTTATCTGTAAAAGATTTTGGTTTTGGATGGCAGGTTCATTCCACATTTTTATGGTATACTACCCATCTTTATATGTAACTTGGACTGAGTCCATTGTAAACCAAGCACTTGTCACCTTTGTTTCACCCATACACCATAATAGATTGTAAGTCTTGCGAGCAGGGCCCTCACACCGCGTGTCTCATTTGTCAGTAGGCTTTTTTCATAAGATGTAATGTCTGGTTTGCTGTGCTTTATTCTCTATATTGTAAAGTGCTGCGGAATTGTTGCGCAACTATAAAGAAAGATTATTATGTATTATTATTTATTTATAAATCAGTGGCATATGAAATAATCATGGCCTTCTAAGCCTCTTGCTACAGCTTTATGTGCATGGGCATAACTGTAGTCATAGCAGTCATAGTGGCCACTTTGAGGTCTGAAGGAGAAGGGGGGGCTGGGAATAAGTTACAAGAACATTGTACCTTTTTTGCAGCAAATAAGTAGTTGGTGGCTTTCTGCTCTCCAGCACTACTATGGTGTGTTCCCTCATATATGGCGGTATTATTAATAGCATTAATTATTGCTAAATTTGCTGCTAATTTACTTTATTGTCAGTAGGTGGTGAGGTCCTATCTCATTTTGTTATGGGGCCTACTTTAGGATTCCTAGTTTTTACACGCCCTGTCAGGGTAATGGCTTCTCTTGACCTTTATTGGGCTATTCGTTTCATTGTAGTTGGGTTCTGGAGGAGAGGGACGCACCTATTAAAATAGCCTTGTGAAGTACATTGGTACTCCCATAGATCAATGCAATGACTTCAAAACACAAAATTTTAACAGTATGGGTTAGCCAGAGTATAGAAAAGCTGTCTAGTTCTGATACGAAACCAATCAGGAGCCTACCCCTTTTCATATTTTCAGAGCATTATATGAATTATGAACGGGTTTATCATATGGTTGCATATAGGGCAACAAATGTAATGGTCTTGGACACCAATTACAGTTTCAAACATCAATGTTACTTAACAAGGTCCTGAGACATTTAATCCGAAACCACACTCTACTATACAATGTCACAGACAGCTTGTTGATGCATGTCCTTAATAGATTGACGGAAAGATCCAACCATTGGTCATGAACAGTGTTTACTTTTGGTAAAAAAACTTCTGTATTAGAGAGAGGCTAATGCATTGACTGTCAGTCTTAGTGAGCACCTCTCAAGCATACAGTGCGAGTATCTGTATACATTTCTGACTGCGACTTGTACATGGTGCCAGGATGAGCTGGCTCCTTTGGGGCTCCAAAAGAGGGTGGCTTTCATTTCATTTTCATTTCATGGTACAATGTAGCATAAATGTACATTGAACTCAACAGAAGCTCCTGTCCTCAAAAAATAGGTAGAATGATTTCCAGCTTCCCAGCAGCTCTTTCTGATGTTATATGATAAGTAAACATTTCTTTATCTGTAATTTTGTTATTTGCAGCATTTTCCTTTCAATAGAATCCCATTCCTGACAAAAGAATGGGTTGGATTGAGTAAGGTTAGCCGCGTCATAATAACGAAGGCTTCTTCTATTTTTTTTGTGTCTTATTACTTTTTAAAACTAAAGAAAACAAACTTTATTTTTTAAACTCTGTTCTGCAGAGCTATTTTATCGCGCCAATAACTCTATTGTTCCTTAGCCTCACTAATGTATATGTAGTGGTGGTCTAATATTTTGTGGGCTAGAAGTGTAGTTTTTATTGTGGTTCCATTTTTGGGGATACATGCGTGGACTTTCGATCACATTTGGTACGTCAAATTTTTGCCTAGTAAGGGTTTTTTTTTTCTTCTATGTTGTTTTGTGCATTCACAGCATAAATTTATTTATTATTAATAGATTCGGCAATTATGCGGGGTTTGTCAATACCAATTTTGTGTAACTTTAATTTGTTTTATTTGTAAAATGACGGGGGGGTGTTTTGAAGATTCAATATTTTTTTACTTTAGCTTTAAAAACTTTTATAATTTTATTTTTACATTTCCCCTTAGGGTAATTGACTACTAGGAGTCCTTGTGTATCGCTTGTACAGTGTTACCGGGGCCTTCATCATGTAAGATTGGCATAGTGCAGAGGCGATTGTACCGACAGGTAAGTTTGCTTCTAGTACGTTATCCCTTGCCTGAGGAGTGTCATGGAAGCCTTCAATTTTTTAGTTTGCTAAGTGTCGTGCCGAGAGCATGGAGAACAGCGTATGGTGCTTGGGCGATTCTATTGAATGTGAGGAAGGAGGAGATCGATAGTGGGAGTTAAAAGGGCGCAATATTACATGAATTTGTGAGGGCCGACATTTCTCCAATCCTTGCTATTAGTATTGGGCGTCAGCTGTAATTAACAAGCTGCCGTACCGCTAGGACGACACTGCTATTTGGTTTTTAATGAGTCCCGCTCCCATTACTCCTTACTCGATCAATACCGAAAAATGAAAATACTCTATTATCGTTAAGAAAAGTAGTATAAAACCATATATCACCTAGTACTGGAGTTTTTTCTCTTAGAGTTTCAAGCAAAACAATTGTGATTGTGTCCCAGAGACGCAATTAATAATGATTCATTTGCAATTACAATTGATAGCAGATATTGTAATATTGAGTGCTTAATATTTGTTTTTGAATTCAATTAAATACAATAATGAACTTTGTAGGGGTCCCCACAGGAAGATGACTCTTATGGAGGAGTGAGGAAGTCATGGATTATTCATTTTGGACCGTTCTGTAAAGACAGTGGCATTAAAGTGTTAGTCCTCACTACAAGTATTAGCTTTATTATGTTAAAGAATCTTTATGTGTCAGAAAACAAGTCACCTTTGCAATATTATGGCAATAAACATGCGCCTAAATGAGATGTGGGAGTCAAATCTGGAGATTAGTCTCACCTCTATATAGATAAAACGGCTGCATCAGCTCCTCAATGTTACAATAGGCTAGCAGAACCTTTTGTTTGGTATCTCTGTCCACTAGATTGCTTGGCCCATTGCTGGTCGCTATAGCTTAGCAGACACACGGGCTTCTACAGCAAGCCTAGTAGAAGCCAGAAAACGACTGCTCCCATGAATTCAAAATAAAACCATGAAATACAGGAGAGGAGGTAAGTAATGAATCAATGGTCGTGATACAACCCCTTTCTTTACAATTCAGTTGCCTGTGTTATGCACTCTAGTGATGGGTGGCTTTAACGTCACTGCGCGATTACTGTATCTGTTTAATTTTTGCTTAGCCTTGCGGACCTTGGAGATTTATGAAAACGCGGTGGTCTTGCATATTTATTAAGATTTGCCTGTGATTGGAAAAATCAAGGGGTATATATTGCAGCATTTACATCGACAGATGCACTGATCCTTATAGGTCGGATGAAACTAGACCAGAAGCTCGACCGGGTAAATGAATGCCCGCAGTATAGTAAGCCTGACAAGTGATTGAATGTTAAAAAAACCTGAGTAAATCAGGCCTATCCTTCGGTATCAACAATGCACAGGAGGCGACAGTGATTAATGTGATGCTGGATGAGATGTTTTCATCTATTTTCCAATTAAATGTTCTTGTGTTATAAAAAATGTGAGTAGAGTCTTTGCCTTTCGATTTTTACAAATGTAAACTGGGCCACTACAACCTGCCCGCCATTCCAATTCAATATTAAACTGCATGGATTGATAGCACAATTTTTATCAATGGTACATTTACGAGGAAATAAACATACCGGATCACAAAATTAGATTGTTAAAGAGAATATCTTTAATTTTAGCTTCATTAGCTAGATGGAAGTCTGTAAAAGAGAAATAATTGTGGCATAGATACGTCGATTTAAAATGTTTCTCTTTTATTTTGTCATTTTTTTTACAAAGTGTTTCCATATAGTCAAAGGAATACAGAATGCAGTTTATCCCACATTGATCTATATAATGACAGCACGAGCAAGAAGGATATCGTGCTTTTTTGCTAGCTGAAAAGGGCGGGTTCCCAAATTCATGGGGTTTTAGACATTTTTTAACACCAAAGTTGTAAATGGATTATAACAAAAAGAAGGACATTTATATAAATAGAAAGAATCATAAATGAAGGACATAAATAAAGGAAAAAGTGAACCTTCTCCTATCTTTAAGTTTAAGCCCCTTAAGCGAATGCCTGAAAAGTATTTAATGACTCAGAACATTTGTTGTTTAGTTTTTTTGTGCCTCTAACGCTAGCGTTTCCAACAGATGTAACATTTTTATTGTTTTCAATGATGCAATTAGGATGAGGGCCCTTGTTCTTTTATTCGAGACGAGTTGTACATTATTGGGGGAATAATTTAGTTCACTTATAAATAATTGCAGAATTTAAAAAAAAATAAATTAATAAATTAATTTTTTTTACATTGTTTTTGTTACACCAGTCACATTTCACGAACTTGTTAGGGATTCAATTCTACAGGTTATTACAGTTATGTGTAAGGGTTTTTGTGTGTGTAATGTAAGCACAATTATTTTTTATAAATCTTTATTTTTATTTTATTGATTTTTTTATTATTTTTTTTTAACATCTTTTTTCTGTTTTTTAACGTTTTTTTACTTGTTACTTTTTACATCCATGAAGGAGAAACTTATAATTGTTTTTTTTTTTTTTTTATACTTGATAAGTGTATTATTAGCATATTCATGTCGACGAATTGCATGCAGTGATCTAGTGAGACAGCACTAGGCTGCCCTGTTTCCTGTGGCTATGTTACAAACAGACAGCCCTGGGGCTACTCCTAGGTTACACCCAGGTGCTGACTGTGCAGTCGTTACCCGGGCTCAGTGTAGTTACAGCCCGAAGTCTTCGGCGGTGTCGGGGGACCATCTCGTGTGTATGCTCTATTATGTACTTCATGTATCTTCAAGTGTTCGTTGCTTTCCTTACTGGCCCTAGTAGTATGTGCCTACTGTCTATCCTTGGCACTTCACGCGGCCCATACAGACGGCGGCGCGTTTTCGAGAGGGCACCCTATGTCTGTTATTTCTACTGCTTTGCGCGCCTGAATAGCGTGGCGGTGCGTCGGGAGTTGACGGCTTCTTAGTGGCATTTTTAGACTATGGACGTACGATCCTGATGTCCATGTGCTCGTGGGGACCTGTCACGATATATCCTTGCCTGAGGATGTGGGGAGGGGGTCACGCTTGGTAATTGGCCGCAATTGTCTCGATAGGTATGTATGGTGGTGATGTAGACCCGATTCGATGAGTCACACGAACATCGGTATTGAGATTGGTTTAGAAACCTTACCTATATATGTGCTTTAAAAATGGTGAGATTTCTTATAAGAAACATAAGACTGAATTTAGTGGTGCATATGAAAGAGTACCAAATCCAGTTTGTCTAAGTCCAGTTTTGAAAACAGAGCATTTCGATGTAGATACACACCCCAACGTTAGCAGCCTGCCGTGGACGATAATGTTAATTAATTCCTCAGAATGAAATAACAGGAAGAACAGCACCAATGAAGAAGCTACAGGAAACACAAAGTATAAAAAAAAAACAGACATGTCAAGAGATGTCTAGCAAGGACAGGAGAAAGCTTCAGCCCGCAGTCCCCACCACCCTCGCCCTACTCCTTGCAAACTGCTCTTCCTCCCTTAACATAGGCTTCCCCACGGTACCACTCATGCCAAGCTCTCCACTTTACTGTCCAAATCCAAAGCACTCACTACCTGTAGTCCGTTGTCCACTGCCATCCCACCATCATCCCTGACCTCAGTGCTTTCAAACATCCTAAGACCCCCACACCCATCACATCAACCTATCAATAACCTCTTGGTCATCTTCCCTTCCCGCCTTATAAAACATGCTACTATCACCTTCATAACCTTAAAAAAACAAACCCGTTGTACCCCCGTACTCTCTCTGTCCAAATATCGCCGGTCCAACGCACTGCTGCCCTTTTGGCTTCCACACCCTCCGAGCAGCACGTCCTAACTTCAGCTGTCCTCCACATCTCCTCCAACTCTCTTCATGACCCACTACAATCGTGGTTTCCGACCCCACCACTCTAAGCCTGAAACCGCCCTAGACCAAAGTCACAATGACATAGGTAACTGGCTAAAGCCTCATGCCACTACTTCTGTGCTCCTCCTCTTAGACTGTCCTCTGACCTTTGACACAGTCGAACATTGTCGCACTCCTGCAACAAATACTCTCCTCCCTTTGTGCATCACGTGGACATTAGGCTCTTGTTCCCTCGCAGGATCCTTTCTCCTCGGTCACCATTCACCGTGATTGCGGGTGTGTGAGTTATGGTGATAGCTGGAGGCGGTTCACTAGTCGAGCTCTCCATTCGGGTATGCAATCCACCTCCTCCCACCTCTGGGCCTCGGGCACTCGGGTAGGTAGGTGTCCCTCTAGTAGGTGTACAGTCCTTGGTAGTTCTATTACGTCTTCTCTCGTTTACCAGCACTCTTTGGCCTCTGGTCAGCTCAATAGCTCGACGACTGGCTTTTCAATTACACACCTTGTATCTGACGATATCTTCAATATTCTATAACATCTCACGGTCCCGAGAGCATTAACACATCTACTGATCCGCAGTGATCAGTATCCCAGGACAGCCTAGTTCATCCTAATATCCCTCCCTTCTTCACATCACAGACTCCTTAAAACTAGATGTTGGATAAAACAGAACTCAACATCTTTCCGTCGTGGTGCCACTGTCCAACATCTACCCCAAGCGCTCCTGATCACTCTATCTCATAGTACAATCTGCCTCTACACTCTCGTACCTGTTCCACAAGTCCGCTGCCTAAGGGGTAAATCCAGACAGTCCTCTCATATCTTATCAAACCACACATTCCAAACCCACACCTCTGCCTAGGCCGCCTCCACCTTACAAAATATCTCTCGCATCCGCTCATTCCCAAACTATGCACAACCAAAATTCTTGGGTCCATTCCTTGTGCCATCGACCACCTAAGACAACTGCAACAATCCTTCTACTGATGTTGCCGACCCCGAGGACTAGCCCCCGTCACCTCGCCCTCGTGTCAATCCATCCTCAACACTAGGCTAGCGCCTTGGTCTAATGCCACCTCGTCGCACCTCGGCAACTGCCTCTCATGCCTCTCTCCTTCTGGCCAATTTGCCCTTCACTGCTAGCCATATGCCGCTCAGTGCAATCAATTTGTTCAAGCAAGGTACTAAGCTGACGATACCTAGACCGTACAAGTGCTCTTCCATAACCTCACCCTCACCGATACACTCTGCCCAAATTTCCAAATACGTCCCCTCACCTGCAATCTTCTCGCTACTCTCAGACCTTCTCCACTGCTCTCCCTTAGTTCCTCACGCAACTGGTCTCCAGACTTCTCCCCGTGCGTTCACCCTACTCTGGAACTCCCGTGACTCCCCAACACAACAACTCTCCTCGCACTTTCACTAAGCATCAAAAGCAACCTGAAAAGCCCTATCTCTCGGTTTGCCAAAACCTACACTCACCTTTGCTGTCTACTACAGTTCACTCACACAAACATGTCTGCCCCTCACCTCCAGTCGCGTTTTCCCCCGCCTCCTTGTAGAGTTGTAAGCCCGTCGCGGGCAGGGCCCTCTCTCCATCTTCGTGCCAATTGCGGTCATTTATCATTTATCATTGTACCCTTTTGACTTATGTTATCTTAAGTTATGATATGTAACCCCCCCACGAATGTTACAGCGCCCTGGAATCAATGGTGCTTTAAAATACTTAATAATAATAATAATGTCATGTGTCCTCTTTATCAACTCCACTGATGGGCCCCAAAAATCAGCTCTACTGGTAGGACCTAGGCCTCCCAGTCCGACGTGATAGAATACAGCCCCCTCCAGCATAGTGGCAGGGAAGATACATACAGAGTCTTATCTAGGTGTATAGTTGTTTTTAGGTAGCATGTCCCCCCCTTGCAGACGGGTTTTCGGTACTTGGGATTTTCAGCGGTTTGAGTTTTTCAGACACGCCTAGAAAAAACCGGCCGATAAATGACACAATTGGTGCTCTAATGGAAAACCTTGCAGCATCCCCTACTGCACGGGTTTTCCGCCTGGCGGTTTTGCCGCCCGCAGTCCGGCGGCAAAACATTCATCAAGCACAATCTTCCGTCCGGTTTTCGGAAGGAATCTGTGCTTATGAATGTGAAGGGGGAGGGCTTTTCTCCACTCATTGTGGAGAAAAGACCACCCCCCCACTCCCCCCCATGGCCGTGGGGACGGCCGCAAAACAGGACAAATACCGGCCGGCAAACCGACCGGTATTTGTCCTGTGCAGTGGTAACGCGCCTTTACTTTCATGTGTTCTCATTTAGAGCTGTCATTAACTCAGCCACCTTAGAAATACTCTGATGATTCTATTTACCTTATTCCTATCTGTACAGTAAAGCTGACAAGTGAGCTACAGACAACATAGTCACCCTGTTGTGACAGCTTTAGTGCCAGTGTAAAAACTGGAATACTTGAAATTTTTTATGTAGATATTTTCTATGCCCTCTAGTCTTTGTGAAAATCTAGAACTTCTAATTTGTAAAACAAATCCTTTAATTTTTTTTTCTAGTCAATTTAAATAATCCTTATAATAACACCATAATGTATGTTGAACTGTATAAATAAAGATTATGATGTTGGTGGCAAGTCTGGTGCTAGGATTTTTAAAGGATCTTTTCCTTATGGCTGTTTCTCGCAGCTTACTTTACACAGCCAGCTTCAGGCTACCATTTGCTGCACAGGTCGTGAGAAGTTTTACAGCAGTGACTGGCATCTCAGCAGTGCTCTTCCTAGCTAAGTCTGTTAGAGGGACGTTGGTGACTGGTTCAAACTGCAGGCCACAAGGCTACAGAACGTTAAAGGGTTAACGTATGTGAGTAAGAAAGATAAGCTCCTGTACTGCTAATAAGACACAGCAGGGCATGAGGTCACCAGCCTAACCACTGCTAATGTAAAGAGTGATGGTGGGTAACTAGAGAAGCTTGTGTAAAGAAGCGCAGAAGATCAGAAAAACTTTGAAAGGAAGCAAAATCAGAACAGCAATGTATTTGATAATCTTTATTTACCTTTTCATATTTTAATAACCAAGGCTTTGTAACTTAAATTGATCCTATAATTTTAAGCCCTTGTTTTAGGCCTTAATATAACAGCTCCAATTATCACCGTATAAAGGAAAACCTTATAAAATGCAAAAACCGTATGAAAAGAACTGGTTTGGGAAAATGCTGATATGACCGTATACTATTGTGAATCAGAAAAACAAATGGAAAGCGAATGCTGCAAGATCTCACACATTAATGCATGCTGTGACTTAAAAGTCTGTACGTTGGACAATAAAGCTAAGCCTGTGTTACTTCTGCATGGTTTTACGAAAATTTACAGACTGAAATACACTTATCCAGTAAAATGCAATTTATCTGGAACCCTGTTGCTGTAATCCTACTGCTACAGTATACACAAATTGTAGTTGAAAAGTTTAATTTAATTTGTTTGATGTCTGATACCGAAAATATTTCTGATTAAAAAGTGCAACAGTATAGGAGAGTTTTGAGAATATATCCGTGAATAAAGCTATGGTAAAATCAAATTTTGAGTTTATGTTCAGCATATCCATAGACTGCCAGTTATCTGATTTGATACAGAGAGATGCAGCAGGGTATACAATTAGCCTCTGCAAGAAAAACATAGAAAACAAAACAGCACAGTATAGATTTTTATTTTATTCTTTTTACATTGGGCAATGTATGGTACTATATAGCCCCTGATTGGGATTTTGGAGGCTGTTGAGGAGGGGGTGTTAATCTACTAGTTTAGCATAGTTAGACAATCTCATCAATGTCTTAAAGGGGTTTTGCCACCATGTAATGTTGACGTGGGAACCTCCAAAATGGGTATTTAATCACTTTTCTAAATATATGTGATTAAAAAAAGTGAAAACTCTGAGAACTACAGCATTGCTCAATCCCCCTTGGTTACATTAAAGCTGACAGGCAAAATGAATGAGCTTTTAAGGCACCGGGTAGACAGTGCAGTCTGAGGCTGTCTTGCTGTATTGAGAATCCACTCTTGTACTGTTATTATTTCACTTAAGTTTTGAGACACTCCCTTGTATTCCTCACTCCCCCCTCCCTCTCTCCCCTGCAGCTTCATGACTCAGCATGATTTGTATATATCCTGCTCTCGTGCTGACAGGAGCTAGGTAAGTGCCGTCTTGGCAAATCCCCTTTAATGACAGATATCTAGAAATTCTTCCAGAAGACTACTTTAAGAAAAGTGTTGTCTTGATCTTTTATTTTTATCAATATGTTTGTTTTAAACATATGTGCACTACTACAGAGCCGGCCGGCTTGTTGACTAGCACACGGTCAGGAGGCCGGCACTGCTATGGTGTAGCCCCCACAACCCTTACAGAACAAACGTCACATTACTCTGTGTAGTGTGACGTTCCCTTTGGGGAGAGCTGCATGGAACACATGGAAACTCTCTGGAGGCAGCACCTGACATGCTGACTAGTGCATATCTTTCTACGCATCTTTTTCCCCTTTTCTATAATTCGTAAGGCTTTTATTTTTATGTAAGTTTTACATTCAAATTTATTTTTAATCATATAAGGGAAATTGGTAAAAAAAAAGCCTATTCACATTTTTTTATTTATTATTTTAACAGCAATAGTGACTCTAAAATTAGTTTCGTCTCACTTTTCTGTTACAGACAATTTTATATAGGGGATATAAAGTTTTGGGGTCATCAGGAGCAGAGCTTCAAGTTGCAGTTTGGGCTGATTCCATGTGTAACGCTCCTAATCAACTAGTTACCTGCATTAAAGAGAGCTGTCTTAAATACTCAACTTTATAAAAGACTCCTGTCCACATACTCAATTAATCAGTCAGACTCTAACCTCTACAACTTGGGCAAGACCAAAAAGCTTTCTAAGGATGTCAGAGACAAGATTATAGACCTGCACAAAGCTGGAATGGGCTACAAAACCATAAGTAAGACATTGGTTGAGAAGGAGACAACTGTTGGTGCAATAGTAAGAAAATGAAAGAAATACAAAATGACTGTCAATCGACATCGATCTGGGTCACCATGCAAAATCTCACCTCTTGGGGTATCCTTGATCATGGTGAGAGATCAGCCTGAAACTACACGGGAGGACCCTGTTAATGATCTCGACTCAGCTTGGACCACAGTCACCAAGAAAACCATTGCTAACCCATTATGCCGTAATGGTTTAAAAACCTTTAGTGCCCGCAAGGTCCCGCTGCTCAAGAAGGCACATGTGCAGGCCTGTCTGAAGTTTGCCAATGAACACCTGGATGATTCTGTAAGTGATTGAGAAAAGGTGCTATGGTCAGATGAGTTGGAGAAAGCTGTCTTTGGAGGAAGAGAAATGCTGCCTATGACCCAAAAGAACACCATCCCCACTGTCAAGCATAGAGGTGGAAATATTTTGTTTTGGGGGTGTTTCTCTGTTAAGTGCACAGAGCTACTTCACCACATCAAAGGGAAAATGGATGGAGTCATGTACCATAAAATCCTGAGTGACAACCTCATTCCCTCCGCCAGAGCATTAAAAATGGGATTGTGGCTGGGTCTTTCAGCAAGACAATGACTCAAAACATACAGCCAAGGCAACAAAGGAGTGGCTCAAAAAGAAGCACATTAAGGTCATGGAGTGGCCTAGCCAGTCTCCAGACCTTAACGCCATAGAAAACTTATGGAGGGAGTTGAAGCTCTGGGTTGGCAAGCGACAGCCTCAAAATCTTAATGATTTAGAGATGATCTGCAAAGAGGAGTGGACCAAAATTCCTCCTGACATATGCGCGAACCTCATCATCAACTACAAAAAACGTCTGACTGATGTGTTTGCCAACATGGGTTTTGCCACCAAGTATTAAAGGGAAGTATCGCTTCATCAGTTCGGCTGTTTTCTTGAATCTTGATTTTCTCAGTTCTTGAAATCCAGGGTGTTTCTTCCCCTCCCGGCTGGGTGTTTCTTAACTGAGGGGGGATGACATCATCTCCCCCTTCACTGTTCATTCTCACTCCTGAGTCAGTGTGCCCCTCCCTCCCCCCCCGAGTCCACATGTCACTGTCCTCTCCCTATGCAATCTTATTTTGTAAGAGCTGTTTACATACCACAGGCATGTATTCAGTCTAGACAGTCTTCTATGAACTCAGAGCACTGATCTTTTCTCCTCTCACACCTGGAGGTTTGTTACATTTGAATCCAGTCTTCTATGAACTCATCCAGAGCACAGATCTGTCTCCCTTCTATGTTTACACAAGGCACTGAGGCACAATTCTGCTGTTTTCTGATTGTAGAAGCAGCTGCACTGTCACTGAGGAGCTGGTGGCTGTAAAGAGTGAAATTGTTGCCGGCCTCTTATTCTGAGTGAGAGAGGCAGGAATGCACGCTCCTGTGAATACGACCGGGGGCCGAACAGAATGTAAATTAGTAGAGCTGGCAGCCAATGAAATGCAAGAAGGTGGGATCCGACCAGCACTGGGGAACAGTGTTTACACAAAACAAAGATAAGGAAGACATCCAATTGACATCCAATTGCAAAGTTGCTTGTTTTCACTGTCCCCTTATTCTGAAGACCATTTAATGAAATGATACAACTCCTTTAAGTCTTATTTGCCTGAGGGATCAAATACTTATTTCTCTCAACAAAATGCAAATACATTTATATATTTTATACAATGTGATATTTGGATTTTATTTTGGATACCAAAAAAACTAGGAATATCACAGGGAATGTGAATCAACCAACACTATTAATTACCTCAAAGCTAATTAAATATAAACACCGTCTGGAGGAAAAAAGGCTATAAAACTTAACTTTTAATAGATATAAAATAAACAACAATAACGCCCTCTAATTAAATCTCAACACATCTAGAGGAGTGAAGGCTCACCAATGGGAAACATGGGACATGAAATTCCTTTATCCCTATCAAGGCCCTCAATGGCAGAAACTATAGAGCCCTAACCTAACAACCAAAACAGGAAAATCACCCCAATAAGGGCGGTCCTGGCAGGAGCCTGACCCTGTAAACACTGACCCTATCAAAAACCTATAGGTCCCTTCCCAACATGTTTCGATTCTCCAAAATCGCATCAGGGGATGATGAGGATAACGGAGACCAACAGGGATAGAGAGGCTATAATGTATTATATATCATTCAGCCCCAAATGACAAAAAATCGCCTCATACATCTGGATGTATATACTCACAGTTACCCAGATGAATCAATAGTGTATGCATGCTCATTAAAGCAAACAGCATGGATAAGAGGCGGGGTACAGGCATCTAAACACAAAAGATGAAAGCCCAGTGTAAGGGAAAAAAATAGCATTCAACCAATACAAAACATCCTAAATGAAAAGCCAGATGCAGCTAACTTACCAATCTGAGAATGCTCAGAAATGACGCGTCCCACACCCTGTACGGGTGTCCCAGCAGTGGCCCGATTCAGTGGGACGCCGAGAGAGCGCGGTCTGTTACCTTAAGAAGCGTGCGTGGTGGCGCCTAAATGACGTCACGGGCAGTGCGTCCGTGAAGCAGTGCTAGGACTGAGATGCGTCTATAGCAACGGCGGCGCATGCGCAGAGACACATACAAAGCACATTGAGATGTGTCAGTTTAAAGACAAAGCTGAGTGTGATGTAAACACCCAGCCTTTCACTTTTATAGCGCGGTATTTTGGCAGAGAAAGGTAAGATGAAATACCTAAGCAGAGACTCAAGGGAGGAAAAACCAATATAAAACCATACATTAAATTATATAAGAAAAGAATGTAAATGAATACATAGAAAAATGTACAAACTGTGAAAAAATGTATATCCTATGTATATCTACATGTTGATCTTTGAGTTCTTTTTGAAAAATCTTACAAAAAACAGCTAAAGTCAAGATGTTCATTCAGACCACAGGGAGCAATTATATTTAAAGTAAATATCCAGAAGCTCTCTCTCTGGAGTAGCGACTGGTCAATATTGCCACGTCTAATAGAAGAAGGGATGCGGTCAAAGCCGCACCAGCGTAGACCACTCATATCGCCATAGTGCTCCACCCTTACATGACGCGACACGGGAGTGTCCCTCGCATGGCGAATGTCTCCCAGATGTTCACCTATTCGACGTCGAAACTGCCTGGAAGTCTTGCCTATATACTGTAGGCCACATTTACACCTTATCATGTAGATGATATGTGTCATCTTGCAATTGATAAAGTGATTGATGTCAAAATTTCTCTTATTATCCTTGTCTGAAAAAGTAGTGGTCTGAATCATGAATGAACAAAAGGAACATTCTCCACAACGGAAAGAGCCATTGGGCCTTCGTAGCCAAGTCTCCTTCTTTGGGGAGACATAGTGGCTCCATACTTGAAGATTGCGGAGATTTTTCCCGCGTCTATATGTGACCGAGGGGTAGGTGCCAATATGATCCCTTAAGTCCGGATCCATCATCAGAATATGCCAATGATGGTTCAAAGACTCACGGATAATTGGAGCTGCCTTGTCAAAGGTGCCTATTAGGCATATGACAGATTCTGCAGTATCTTTCTGAGAGTGCCCCTCTGTGAGAAGTTCGGTCCGATCACTTGTAAGTGCTTTTTTATATGCTTGTCTCAGAATAAAATCAGGATAACCTTTTTCTAAAAATCTCTGTCTCAGGAGGCCTGCTTCTCTCTTGAAATCACAGAGCTGTGAACAGTTACGTCTTAAACGTAGGTATTGTCCTCTCGGTATACCCTTTTTGAGAGGAGTTGGATGGTGACTCTCCCATCGCAACAGAGAGTTGGTGGCCGTCGGCTTACGATAAACCACCGTCACGAACTCTCCTGATTTGTTTTTTAGAAATCATTACATCCAAAAAGGGTAAGGTATCACCCCCGAATTCAAAGGTAAATCTTAAATTGAATGTATTAATGTTAAGATGTTGTATCATGGTGACAAATTCATCCCTTGTGCCATATGATGAGAATATCATCAATGAATCTGAGCCATAGACCAATCCTTTCAGAAAAAGGTGGAGGATCATCGCCGAAGACGGTGGACGCCTCCCACCAGCCGAGGTATAGATTCGCGTAGGCCGGGGCACAAGCACTGCCCATGACGGTACCCCTCTGCTTGTGGAAGACTCCACCGTCGACAAAAAATAATTCTTGGTCAGGACAAACTCCAACAATTCAACGACAAAGGCATTGTGCAACGTAAATTGTCTACCCCTTGAGGACAAGAAACTTTTAACTGCCTCAAGGCCCAGGTGGTGTGGAATAGACGTGTATAAAGATTCTATGTCAATGCTAACCAGTGAGGTCTCAGAATCTAAGATAAGACCATCTAAACGTTTGAGTAGGTCTGTGGTGTCCCTGATATAGGAGGGCAAAGATTCCATAAACCTCTCAATGTCAAAATTAACCTACCCATAAAACTATAGACTGTTCATGTCTTTGTCAGTGGGCAAACTTACACAATCAACAAGGGATCAAATAATTATTTCCATATATATATATATACAGTGTGAAATGGTGGCAGCTATGGAGGTGAGTACTGGTTATTTATTTACTTATTTTACAGCAGTCCTGACCTGTTCAGGTTTTTGTTAAAGGGGTCACACCATGCTGTTTCTTTGAGTAACAGGCAGCTTTTCATCCACTCTGTCTCGTCAAGCTGTGGGTAGGTCTATAGTAGTGATTAGCATATTGAGTACCTCTGTAGCTAGCTGACCAGTTTCAAAGACATAAATGCAGGATATTTAATCTTCAGTTAACAAAGCTACAAGTGCTTCAAGGAGTGAAAACAATTGCTTTTTTGTAAACAAATCTTGTTAGCGATAAGGACCATGGTGACATTACTCCCCTGCTCTCTGTCTAATCAGAAGGATATAGCCGTAACCAGAGAAAGCTGTATGCACTCAGAGCAGATAAAATCGCTCGTCTCATGACCAAAGTAAAATCAAAAGACCAATGTATTTAGAAAAAGTCTTCAATTACCTGTCCCTATATATTGAAAACTTACTTTTGTAGTGAGAAAACCCGTTTTCCCGTTTCGACAAACCCCTTGGAGTGATCCCTTAACCTAAATAGAAAAATTAACTCTTTTTCTTTTTAAAAAAACCTCTGTTTTTTAAAAATAAGGGAACATCCCAATGTAATTTGATTTTTTTCCTGTTTTGGGTTTTTTTTTTTTTTCAAGAATTTCCTGTTGCCCAAAAACTTTATAAAAAAATAATATTCGTTTTTGCTCACTTTGGAAACTCAGACCAATATGTTTCTCAGCAGACAGACACTAGTGAGATTGATTTAACTACAGAAAATTGTTCCATATAAATTAGAGGAACAATAGTTTTATTAATCCACAAGGGCGTTATTGTTTTTACTGAAGATTAAAATTTTTGGCTTTACATGGGTTTTCTGTGTAAATTTTTCCCAACCCTGGACTGAAGGGGTTGTTCGGGTTTTTTTGGAAAAAAAAAGAAAAAAATTATAATGTTTTAAAACAGAAAAAATTTGTGAGGTTTTATTTCTTAATAGAATGTAAATGGGACATTTAGAAGAGATTCCTTAATAAAAGTACACAGTACTTGGCAATTGGTGACGGTCACCAAAATTAATCAGAAGCAGGTTATTTTTATCGGGGTTTTTAGTGTTTGCTGGGATAATCGGGGGGAACTGCTACCGGCAAAATTGATTTAATTAACAAAATTATTTCTTTTAATTGGGTTTTTAAAGGTAACAAGAGTAAAATGTTTTCAGGGGCGTAATAGAGAAGCCAGGGCCCCAAAGCAAATTTTTTTGGGTTGGGGTCCCTACCCCCCCCCCCTGACCTCGACCATGTACCGGGGGAACTTGCTTTTAAATTTTTAATGTAGAAAATTTTAAGGGGAAAAAAATTTTACCTCACCTTTAATATAAACCTTAAATGTTTCCCAAACAAACCCATTTATCCCAAGATAACTTTTAAAATTAACACTTCTAAATTTTGGAAACCAAATTAAAAAACCGAACCCGACCACAAAGTGATGAAAAATACCCCAAAACTTTTATTACTGACCCGAAAACCAAAAAGCCCAAATTTGGGTACCGCCTTTTTTTGACCCATATAAGGGTTATTATTGTTTTACATAGGTTGGGGGATTTTCTTTTCCCTCCTTTCAGGGGGGCCCCATTTGTGGTAGACCCCAAGTGTACACGGGCTCTGCAGACTGTTTTTTTCCAACTTTAAAAGTGACCTATAGTGGTAGAACACCAGTGAAAGGCTTTTGACTTTTTAAGAAATTTTTCAGTGCATTTAAATTCTTGGGGCTAACAGGTGCGTTTTTGGGAAAAGTCGTTGCTTTCCCCTTTGTTCTGCATCCGGCCCATTCGAATCATGATGACATCCCCCGACCCCCTTTGCCCCTTGCAGATTTAGACACAAATATCTTGAACCCTGACTTTTCCGCCATGCCACCTGGTAAAAGGGGTCCATTTAGGAAGGCAGGGTTTTAGTGGGAAATATAGGGCCCCAAAATAGGAAAGGTTTAGGTAGCCAATAGAGTGCCCATATAGGCAGGAGGGTTTGGGTTTTAGTTTTGGGGCCTAATGTAAAAACAGGGGTTTAGGTGGGTATGGGGCCCATATATTTTGGGTTTAGGTAGAAAAAGGGGGGCCCTTTTAAAATAGCGGCGGGGTTGGGGGCTAATAGGTAGGCAAGTTTTAGGGGGCTATAGGGGCTTAATAGGCGCGGTTTTTAAAACGGTAGCTTTAGGGCTATTTCAGGCAGGAAGGGGGGGGGGTTATAAAGGCAGGTTATGGGGTTTTAAAGGCAGGTTAAGGGGGGTTTTAAAAAGGCAGGTTTTAGGGGGGTTTTACAGGCGGGGCTTATGGGGGTCTACAGGCGGGCCTTATGGGGTTTACAGCAGGCTAGGGGGTTATTCAAGCAGGTTTAGGGGGTTTTTAAAGAGGCTTTGGGGGTATACGAAGGCTAGGGGGATACGGGCAGGCTAGGGGTTTTTAAAACGGCGGTTTTGGGGGTTAAGGCAGGCTAAGGGGGTTTATACAAGCAGGTTTGGGGGTTTATACAGGCGGGCTTTGGGGTTTTACAGGCAGGTTTTTGGGGGTTTTACGGCGGGCCCTTAGGGGTTATACGGGGGGTTGGGGGTTTTATACAGCGGCTATGGGGGTTTCGCAGGCTTAGGGGGGTTTTCGTGGTTATGGGGATTCGGGGCAGGCTATGGGGGTTTACAGGCAGGCGGGGGGGGTTATTCGGGACAGGTTTAATGGGTTTTACAGGCGGGGCTTGGTTTGTATAAGGGGGTTTAAATGGGGGATAAGGCGGGGTTATGGGGTATACAGGCAGGCTTAGGGGGGGTTTTTACAGCGGCCCTTAGGGGGGTTTTAAAAAGCAGGCTATGGGGGTATACGGGGAGGCTAGGGGGTTTTTAAGGCGGGGTAATGGGGTATACAGCAGGCTTTTGGGTTTTACAAGGGGTTATGGGGGGTTTAAAATTTAAAAATGTTTACTCACCTCGGTCCACGTTTCCCCAAAAAAAGCCCCCTATCCAGCCTCTTTTGCAGCCTCTCCCGCTCACCCGGGGGCGGCGCGGTGATGTGACGGAAACCGCGGGCCCACGTGATCACGGGGGCCCGGCAGGGGAAATTAGGGGGGGAGGCCCCCGATCCCGCTGCCGCAGCGGCGCGGGGGCAGCTGCCCGGGGCCGGGCCCCCTGGCGCTCGGGCCCGGGGGAAAAACTGCTCCCCCGGGCTCCCCCAGTATTTTCGCCCCTGCTTTTGTATCTGTTGTAATAGAGCTGGTGCCTCCATGAATCGGGATTTTCCCAACCTTTTAAATTCACGGATGCTAAATTTAAAAATAAAATCTGGGAAATTTGAAGGCAAAGTCAACACCTTGAACTCTTTGTCATGTTTCACAAGAATTTTAGCTTACCCAAAGAAGGCCACCGAAATTATAGAACAATGTTGTCATGAATGGGTGGTCGGTGGAACATGAATGATAAAGTAACATAGACATGAATGCCAGGGCCTAAGATTTGCAGCAGATTTATTGCTCGGGAAGAATTCCTTTCTTCCCCCTGTACGTTTCTTTTTTTTGGGGCTTGATGCTATATTTTTTTTAAGTAAGTGTTTTTACCACCAACCTTTTTTTAAAAGCCTTTAATTCATCAGGCCGGGTTTCCCCTTCCTCCATGGGGTGTGGCCCGTTCTAATGCTTACATGCTTATTGTATATATAGAATATGCCTTTAAAGGTTGTTTGAGGGGAGATTGCATCTTCAGAACGCTTTGTTCTATGGCTGCAGCAAACAGAGAGTTGGCAGTGTATGCATGGTTGGGATCCCATTCACTTCGGGGGGAGTTTCAGAATATAGAAAGCCACATTTGGGCCTTGGCCCGTATCGTTTTCCTAGGGAAGTAAAATGGTTTAAAACCCAACCGCGTGTACTACCACCTCTCAATGCCAAAGGGGCTAGGGTTTCGGGGGATTTGTCCTGAAGTTTTTTAAAGGGAAAAACCCAATTCCTTTTTAATGAAATTTCAAAATGAAGTCCCTTTTCGATTTTAATTAAAAGGGTTTATTTTAACTTTAGTGAGTGTCATTATTTTCTCATGCTAGAAAAAGAAGGGTTTTGGGTTTGAAACGCATAAGCATTTTGTTGCCTTTGGCACATATTTTTAATTTTTTTTGGGAAATTTAAAAACCCTCTTTTTATTTTTTTACCAAATTTTCCTTGCGGGGAAATTCCACTTTTTTGCGTGGGACTTTTCTGTTTTTGATTGACTTTTGAGCTCGTTTCCTAGCTGAGCCTTTTAAAAAGTGAGAGGGAATTTTTGGAGGTTTATAAACTGTGGGTGCACAAAAATACGTTTTTAAAAAAGGGTTTTTAAAAAAACTTTTCTTTAAAAGGGGTTGTTCACTAAAAGGGATTGTTTTTTTTATTAAATATCTTTCAAAAAAAAGTCACTTTTGCAATTTTTGCCCAATTAACGGGGCCTACCTTTTCCAAGATATCCCTCTTTTTTGGTGCTGAAATTAAAGCCCCTTAGGTCGCTTTTAGCTAAAGACCTGTTTGATTTTTCCCGGGATAGGTGCCGCAATGGTTGCTATAGTTTTAAGACCTGTGGCTTCTATTTGCCCCTTTTGGAACCCAGTAAAAACACCCCTGTTTTCAAATTAAAAACCAAGAAAAAGGGACTGAAGAAAGTTTGAATAAAATGTAGGGGGAAAAACCCCCTTTAAAAGGGGGATTTTTCACCATGCATTTTTCACAGAGCCACAGGCAGTTTTTAACTTTTTTTTTTAATTTTTATTCATTTGGCCCCCCTTTGTGGATAGGTGGTTGAGCAACTGTCTTTAGTTGTGTGCCCCGTTTAATTTCTCCCCCGGGTTTAGCTTTGGGGTTTATATTGCCTCCTGTGGGTTTAGTTTATTGTACACTTTGTGGAAAAGCCCTTTTGTTTGTGTTTGTGGGGAAACCCTTTTTAAATTTTAAATTTAAAAAAGGCTCCTCACAAACTGGTAAACTCCCCTGGAGAAAAGTCCCCATGGTCGGCAGGGGCATAACTTTGGTTTAAAAAAAGGGGGGAATGGTTTTTCCCCTTTAAACCCCTATCTTCCTATCATCCCTCCCTCCTTCAATCGCTTTTCTTTTACTTTCCCCCCAATTCCCTTCTTCCCCTCCTCTCCCCGCAGTGAACGGCCCCTCTAACCCCGCAGGGGTCTGAGGGGTGCTGTGAGCTCCCCCCGCAGGTCCCGGGGGAGGCCTTATGGCAAACACTTTTGGGCAATCCATAAGGTTTTTGAGTGGCTCTCTTAAATTTCTGAAGTTAAGGAGCCCGGGTGGCTAAAAGCAGGGCCCCGGCAAAAGAAAAACCGGGAAACCCGCCCACCCATAATATTTTTCCCCCCCTAGATGGAAATAAAAAATGTTGTGCAATTTCAGCCCCAAATTTTGCTTAACCCCTCCCCTTCCCATCAATCCCCATTAAACTTGTTATAACCCCCCAAACAGAAAGAGGGGGAAAAAAAAAAGAACCCAAACTTTTTGTACACCTGGGAATCCTTTTTGTACCCAAAAATTTTTTTTTATTTCTTTTCCTTACAAAAAAGAAATGCAAACCTAACCCCTCACCAAAACCCACCCCCCCAGAAATTATATTACCTTGGGAGCCCCGAAAAATTTCAAATTTCTTTAAATTTACCTTTTTAAAAGAATTGCACATTGTATTTAAAAAATTTTTAATTACTGAAACCCCAAAAAACTTTTTTATATTTCAAAACTGAATCATTAAAAAATTTAAATTCATTCCCCACTGTACCCAAAAGATTACATTAAAACTGTACCCGAGTTTTTTTACCGGGTTTTAACCCAGAGATTCTACATTTTCACCCTTACAAAGATTTTTACATTACTCCCCTGTACCTAGAGATTAAAACTTTTTTTCCCGTACCCCCGAGTTTTCTTACACACTGTTTCAAAGAGATTATTTTATCCTTTCCCAAAAGGAAATTTTTACATTAACAACTGTTTCAACGAGAATTTTTTTACTCCATACCAAGTTTTTTACATTTTCAAAACTTTTTTTCCCCAAAGACTAAACTACATTTTGACAAGGGTTTCCCCCCGAAATTGTGTGTGTGTATATATTTCCTTTATTTTAACAAGACACAAATACACAAATTTGGGGTTTTGTTCACATGACAGTATTTTTGGCAATGCCTTTTGTTTTCTTGTTGGGGAATTTTTTGCTTGCAAAGCAGAATTTTCCCACCCAGCAAAAGAACCCCAAATGCCCAAAAGGGGAAAATTTTTGTTGTTTTCCTTTTTGTGCGTTTGGGCTTTTTAAACTTCAATAATTCTGTGTAGGCGCTGACTGTACATGCCAAAAAAAACTCAAGTAAAATTTAAAAGTCAAAATAAGCAACCCCAATTTCACCTAGGGTATTTTGTAAAACCTGTTTTCCCGCCGGTTGATCGCCCGGATGAGGCAGTTCCAGCATGGGAAACCGCCCCCGGGAAACGCTTATATCTTTTGCATTTAATTTTTCTTTAAAGTTTGTTCACGGGGGATATAGCGAGGGTATGTGGCTTGCTTTTTGCTGGGTGTTTTGAAGTATGCGATGGCGAGTCTGTACTGCTAAAATTCTGCGGGGGGCCCCAAATTTTAAATTTCCTTTTAACCGCGCGTAAGTGCAGGAAGACGTGACAGGGGAGGGTTTTTGGCCCGTACCGTTTATACCCAAATTTTACTTTTTACAGTTTTTACCCTACTCACTTTCACACCCCAAAACCTTTGCACCTTGTCCCCGCCCCGCCCGTCTCCCGTAGTCTGATGTAGTTGGCATTCGGCAAGAGCTTCTCTTCTCCTCTGATGAGGGCTGAGCATAGGAGAAGTGGTATACGAGAGGACCTACACAGCCCCAGATAAAAGATGTGCTGGACTGTGAGCAGCATTCTGATTGGTGAAGCAGCCCCTGCTGACTCCTGCTCTATCAATCAGCACTGCTCTCACTCTGCACTGACACTTGAGGCTACTTCCTACTCTGAACCCCCAAGATGCACAGAAATACAGGAGGCAAAGGGTTAACTTCTTCCTCCTCTGTGCTATGCTCTCCCCACTTACTGTATTCTCATGCTTTCATATGTATTATTTTTTATTGAAGTGGCTAAAAAGGGGGGGGGGACCATCCCCCACCCAGAAAAGAGAGGGGAGACCAGTCCCCTCCGTACCCCCCTAAAGTTACACCTATGATGGTTGGAGTGGGCTGCTTGGAGCAATTAGAGCAGAGAGAGAGGTGGTCGGTAACCTAGAGAAACCTGTGTACACAAGGAGTAGAATAAGATCTCCTTTATCTCCTAAACAAAGCAAAATCAGAACAGCAATGTATTTGGTAAATGTCTTTATTTACCTTTGCCTACATGTTTAAAGTTCATCATTATGGTGAGAAAACCGCTTTAGGAGGCACAAGTCTCTTAAAGAGGATACCTGGTTGACTGATCCAGTAATACATTTGTAGAAGGAACAACACAACACAGAGTTATAAGAGAAATATTTACTAAAAACAGTAAATCCTCTTTATTACATTATGACACATTATTTAGTTTCCTATACCAGACACAGAAATCTGTTCGAGCTAGGGGCTCATGTAAATTTCCTTTATTATTTAAGCCACTTTCTGGAGTAAATTATAACAGATATGTCAGACTACAGGAGGTCATGTCCCCTCTTGCAAAGTCCCATCTTTTTTTTTATTTTTTTTTTTTAAAGTGATGAGAACAGCATAAAGTGCAGTAAAGTCACAGGGCCAAATAGGCACACTCTTATTAGGTCCCTGGCAGCCATTGAAAATCCATCAGCACCCAACAATTGCGTCAATGAAGTGTCAATGTTGTGTCAATGTGTGCAGGTCCCCTCTGAAAACCCCTAGTGACTATCGCTGTTGACTACAGTATCCAAAAGGTGAAAACCTATAGTGAGACAACCCCTTTTTAAATATTTGGAATGGCTTAAACTAAAAATTTTCCCCCAAATTTTTTCACAAAGGGGTTGAACATTTACAAAATTTTGAAAGACAGAAAAAACGGCATGTCCTTGAAAATCTTCCTGTGGTGTTTGGCAAAGTGTTTGGGCACTGATGTCAAGTTTTAGATTTAACTTAAAATTTCTGACTTCAAATTCTCTTTTTAAGGGTGCTTTCACACGGTGCGTTTTTTATGCGTTTTTCAATGCATTTTTATTGCAGGAAGGTACAGCAATTAATGTGTACATTGCTGCAAAAAAAAACGCGGAATTTCCCCGATTTTTCCCTGAATTTACCTAAATTCTTGCCCCGTGGTGTGCAGTTAAAAGTACAGATTTTATTGCTGTACCTTCCTGCACAAAAAAAAAGCACCAAAAAACGCACCCTGTGGGGAAAAAAACCCCAAGGCCTTTGGGAAAATTGTTATTTTTTACATTCAAGTAATTCACTAAAAGAAACAAGTGGGACACTACAATTAGCAAGAGCCTATCTTGAAAACTGCCTTTTAGCTTATCACCTACTGTTGCAAACACTGTTAAAAACAGGGTCAAGAAAATGCTAAAAGTTGCAGCAACTTATCAATAAGAAGAAAAAACCAATCCAAAAAAGCCGTATCAAAACTTGGGGAAAAGTGTGTCTATTTAAAATCAGTGTTTAACTGTTTGGGCCCTGGGGCCCCTTCATATGGTAAGCCGCCCCCGGGTTAAACGGGTATGGATGTTGGTTTGTTTTGGTTAAATTTTGTTGTATTTAAAACAGGTATATTATTAAATGAAACTTCAAAACAAAAGGTTTTGTTTTTTTTGTTTCGGGTTTTGCAGGGAAAGGTTTTTTACATTTTTTTGCGTTGTGCCGTTAAAAAATTTCACCTTCATTTTAAACCTCATTGGAAATGTGGCAGCTGGAAACTTGTCGTTCCACGGCTAGTATCTGCTGTGGAACATTTAACTACAAGTGACAGCATTCCCCCATAAATCTCCATTTGTAACTAGGGGACAGATGAAAGTCGGAACGGTGTAAGTCGGAGGCTGCCTTCAATGGTTTGAGGATATGGTTGCGTACTACAGACAAACCCTGTGTTGTCTGTAGCATGATAAAGCAGTTTGTGTTATAGTCTTTTCTAATCTTAGTAGGTTAGAAAGTAGAGTTTGCAGCAGGAGTGGAGAAACCAACTAAAAAAACCCCGGGAACTCTCAGGGTGGATTTCGGGGGCTGGTACCCTTGTTGAATTGGGGTATCGAGTTGGATTCCTGCTGAGGATTACATGTCAGATTTATCCGATTGGAAAAGTCCAACGTGTGAACATACCTATAGTGTTGAAGTACACAGGGTGGTTGTAACTTTTTGGAGAACCACATGCGGTGTGCTGCACCTGTGATTTTAGTTGGCTTGACTAGTGGCTGTGCAAATTTGCTGGTCAACATTGGCAACCATGTGGCCATTAACAATATTGTCTATTAAGATATAAATTCTTATAAACATTTGGTTTTGCCAGTGTTGACTGGCAAATTTGTGCGTCCACAAATCGAAGCAATTCTAACCATGGCTACAGTGTGCCGCATGCGACTCTTGGAGGTGCTGCAACCACAACTGTTCCCATGTATTTCCATCCAAAGTCCTTACTTTATTTTAATTTATTTTTTTTCTCAAGTTTTCCAAAAATAGACAATTTTATGAAAAAAAGGGATAAGTTCGAAATAATCTTTTACATTTTTCATTAAAAGGGTACAGCATGAAAAAAATTGAGGACAAACTGATATGTTACCGTTTAGTTAAAAAGTACCAGAAAATGTTTGTTTCCTTTTATAGATAAGATAATCAAAGCCCCATCCACCCTCCAACTGATGACAAAGAAATTTTAAAAGAAGAGTTTGAGAAATTAAGTCATAGGGTCTCCTCATCATGGCGCACAACCATATGTTTCTTCCCTAGTTCTAGTTAAAGGGACTTATAAAAGCTTGTTTATCCAGTAAGGAATTATTAAAAATAGAAAAAAAGAAGCTCCATGACACTCCTGTTCCATCCTGGGGGCCCCTTTTTTTGCGTAGCTGAGCGTTCATGTTATGTGCAGCCAATACAGGCCCAAGGTAATTATGTGATCGCTGTAGCCTGTGATTGGCTGCACCTAGCACGTGAACAATGAATGCTGTATGCTACAGCGAGATGAACGCGACGGTGACCAGGACAGAATGGGGGAGTCACAGAGGTAAGTATGCCCCATTGGACAAATTCGTTTTTGTAAGTCCCAGAACACCCCTTTAAGCTAGAAATCACAGATCAAATACCATAAGTCCTTCCTTTTATAGTTCACATTCCTTTCAATTCCACCTTTGGTTCTAGCTCAAAAACTAACAGAAAACTGCAAGAGGGAGCTCAATCTCAGAAATAAAATTTTCACCCGGGTGATTGATCCTTGTCGTAAAAGGGAGTAGAAAATTGGCCCTGACAATTGAATCTGGTTTGCCAATTGATTATCACGAGCTAGCCGAAAAAAATTTTGTGAAATGGAAAAAAAACTTATAAAACGTTTGTTACTTTTTTAAAGAGGTTTTGCCACGATCTTGTTTCATACCTTCTGTCCGTTTTTAGCTTTTGTTTACAGAAGGGGCGTGTGTGTTTTTTTAAAATTTCCATTATGTGACCCCGCGGACGACATCACCCGGCCTTTCCCCTTCTATAGTGAAAAAAAGGTCTGTTTATGTATAGATTGAAAATAGCTACATGTAGCCCCCGGGTAACTTTTTGTTTACGCAAAGGGTCCTTGGGTTTAAAAACCCCCAGGGAAATTAACTGGGATTTTTTTTTCCCCTTTTTCAAACCCCACAGACCTCATTGAGGGTTTTTTTTTTTTAAATTTTCACTTTTTTGTTTTGTTAGTATAAGTCAAAAAAAGGGGGGGGATAGGGGAGAATGACAGCACCCGGGATTTGAAACCTTTCCGAGAGGAGAGGTGATGTTGAGATGGTGACCCGCATGAGAAGCTCTCGCATGGTCATATCCCTTGGGATGAGCTGTAAAAAATGGATCCCCTAAAGAACAGCGAAAAAAAAAACAGTGCAGAAATTTTAATAATGATTAATGGTGAAAATGTTTATTATTTAATGTTCAAACTTTTGACGTCAATTTTACTTTGCGGCAAAACCCCTTTAAGTATTGCCATTGGACATATGCTAACATGTTTGTAAATAATTGCCATTTTTTTACGAATACTCCTTGTAGTAAACAAAATAGTCAACTACGCTAAAGAAGCTATACCAACGTCAATTAACCAGATGAATGTGGCACTTGGCAGATGTTTGCCAGCTGGAGTTAATGGGACGAATGCAGATCACAAACATAATAAAGAAATAATGCACATACTAGCATCTAAAAAAATTGAAGCAAATAAATATGTGACAATGGCATGGAAGAATATGCTTTAAGGGAGCATGTAGTCATTGTGATCAGTGATCTCTATGTGGCCTTCTGCCTCCAGCTTGTCCTCCTGTCAAAGTCGGAATGAGAGATCTAAATAACAGTAGTGTGATATAGCTTGTGGGCTATTTGTGGACTAAATACATTCGACAAATGGAAATTATTCTGACATATTTAAATGACATTCTGCTGTTCTGTACGTGCAGAAGGATTGTTGAATTAAACATTGTAAGACATGCAGCCAATTGGAAACTGAGTGAAGGACTGTTCAAAAATGTAGCATCCATTTCTATATCACCATTTTACCATAAATGTCGGATAGGTGTGGCTCCCACCCCTGAGACCCACTCCTGTGTTAAGAATGAGCCCCTGAAACTCTTTGTGCAGAAAGGAGAGGGAGTCGTGTTTGTGCAGCATTCATTTTAGTGGACGTTTCGAGTATAAGGCCATGTTCACACGGCGTAATTGCGGGCGTAATTACGCCCTGCAATTAAGCCGTGTGGACGGGTGCGGGAGCGGGGGGCTGGCACCTCGCCGGCCCAGGGACTATCATTACTAGCGCCGCGTATATAAATGACATGTCACTTATCTCCCCCCCGCGGCGGATTCGCCGAGCGGGGAGAGGAGAAGTAATCCATAGTTCTCTATGAGAACTGTGGATTACCGTAATGACTGGGCCGTATTTCAGCCCGTAATTCACGCAGTACGCTGCTAATTACGGGCTGAAATACGTGCCCAAATAAGCCGTGTGAACATGGCCTAACTGTGGACACTGCTCCACTGTACCCAGAACTCCAATACCACAGATGGAGAGAAACATACAAGTGCGAAATAGTCTTCATTCTGCACAGAGACTTTCAAAACTGTTCCGAGAGGTACAACCTGCATCTACTCAATGTTGGACTGAGGGGGTTGGGGCCCACAGGGGGGTTAATCTTGGGGGGTCCATCCTACAGCTACTGTACATGAAAATATTACCCGCCTCTCGGACCTAAATGTGTCCATTTTATCACATAATAGTGTGTGAAAAACAGAACTGTATTGTCTAGTACATATATCTGTCTGTCAATCTCACGTCTGTTTGTCTCACACATTTGTCACAGTCTAACATATCATAGACACATGGCTAAGTATCTCCATCTATATTCCCTTCCACTCCCCACCAGAAAACATACATTATCCAATGGTTATGCATCTCTCCACTTTCTAAAAAAAAACTCCACTATAAACACCAGTAAGAAAGTAAAAGTGTAAGTCCTAATCACAGGGTTAAGGACAGGCGTGCAATCACTTTTACAATCAGGGACAAGCCTATGAAGCCACTGTACTAGCACCGATATAACCTACAACACTGCCATAAGGTGACCACATAGAAGTCAGACACCAGCTCAGGTATAACCTACAACACCGCCATATAGAGATCACATAGAGGTCAGATACCAGCTCAGGTATAACCTACAACACTGCCATATAGAGACCACATAGAGGTCAGATACCAGCTCAGGTATATCCTACAACACCGCCATATAGAGACCACATAGAGGTCAGACACCAGCTCAGGTATAACCTACAACACCACCATATAGAGACCACATAGAGGTCAGACACCAGCTCAGGTATAACCTACAACACCGCCATATGGAGACCACATAGAGGTTAGACAGACACCAGCTCAGGTCACATCACACGACAGTGACTACAGCACTGAACCAACACATAAGCAAAATAACCCCTGATATCCTGGGACTCACAGGAGACATCTTACCTGATCTGTCATTCTCTTCTCTCATGGGTCGTTCTTTTTCCCTGTTTTTCTCCATTCATGTCTAGAATTTACACACAAATATCTTAGAATCCTCAAACTTCTCTGAGGTGGGAGAGTGGGTACAAGCCACAGGGGCACGGTCTCCTAAGGTGTTTGGGGGGTGAGAGGAATAACCCAATGGAGATTACGCTACAGCTATCGGCTGCTCCCTGTAGAATCATATTACCAGGTAGGTAAACAAGACCCTAGGTGGGTAGGCAAATGGGCAAGGCCCCAGGTTGCTAGGTAGGCCCTATTTAGCTAGGTAGACCCCTGTTGGATAAGTTGGTAGGCCGGCCCCAGGCAGGTAGGTGGGTAGGCCCAAGATAGGTAAGTTGATAGGCTCCAGTTAGGTTGGTGGGCTCCAGATAGATAGGTTGTAGGTAGGTGTTTTTGAGTCTTAGTTAGTTAGGCTGTAGGTAGGTGGTGGCCCCCAGTTAGGTAAGGTAGTTAGGGACCCAGTTATATAGGCTGCAGGTATTTAGGGACCCAGTCAGGTAGTCTGCAGGTAGTTAGGGCCCCAGTCAGATAGGCTGCAGGTAGTAAGGGCCCCCTTTCGATACGCTGGAGGTAGTTAGGATTTCATTAGATAGGCTGGAGTTAATTAGGGCCCCCTTTAGATTGGATGCAGGTAGTTAGGGCCCCAGTTACATAGGCTGCAGGTAGCTAGGACTCAATTTAGGGAGGCTGCAGGTAGTTAGGATCCCCTTTAGATAGGCTGCAGGTAGATAGGGCCCCCTTTACATAGGCTGCAGGTAGTTAGGGCCCCCCTTTACATAGGCTGCAGGTAGTTAGGGCCACATTTCTCATAAAAAAAATAATTTAAAAAACCCCAACTCGCCATTTTCCCACTTCTGACCACAACCAGCAGCAGGCCGGCCGGCTTCCAGTGTAACCCGGCGTAGGCATCGCAATGATGTGATATCATTGCACCGCCTACATTACCACTAGAGGCTGGTGCATAACAGGCTGAATAGCGGAGTGCTGGCGGCACTCTGCTCCGCTGACACCACACAGTCCCAGGAATTGAGGACATTAGCCTTGTCTCTGAACGCTTAGGACACAGGGCCCGGATGTTCGAGGCAGGATGCTGCAGCCGGATCCCAGATATCGGCAGCGTTACCTCTGGGGCCCACAGTCTGAGCCTGCACCTACTATACATTTATGCCATATCCTATCAATATGCCATAAATGTCTGAGTTGGGAAAACCCCTATAACGATTAAAAATAAAAAACACAGAAATGTAAACCATGGTATTTTTTGTGGGTTTTTTTTTTCATATTAAAGGCGTAGGGTTTATTCACACACATCAGATCCATTCCATTCAGCTCAGTTGGGTTATTTCCACAATTTGTGCATGAATGAGACAGTCACAGAAATGTCTGCAACAGATCTTTCCATGCACATGATGGATTTTCATGCGGATTTTGACACAATCTCTGCATATTCAGTGCCAAAATCCACATGAATTAGAACTCTAAATTGCATCCCAGTTACTGTAGATTAATGGCAGTCTACTGCATAGTTGATGTGGCACGAAAGTATAAATTGCAAGGTTTCCCAATATGCATTTGGTAGGCGGGATTGAATGGCATTCTCCTTGTTCAGAACCACAGCAAAATCTGTTCCATCCAAAGTAAAAATTACCTTTTGTGTTTTAAGATTTTTTTCTTTTTTCAGCTCCTAGCACTCCTGTAGAACGTCAAGTCTTCAGGCTTCTATGTGGTATTCCTTGATTATTTTTTGTCACCTGTTTTTTTCTGTCACCTCCCTTTCACAGTCCATCAATACTTTGCAGACAAGCTCAACGGAATCCTTCCCCGTAGGGTTTGAAATGTTCTGATAACATTTGTCCACCATTTATGTGTCAAATAAAGCAAAGCCTTTAATTAAAGTTGGCAATAAACAGATAAACATCTCCCCTGATTCCCTTATTAACATACACACATGGACTGGCTTTCGACGTATGTTGGCTGCCACAAGCAATGAGGATTAGTCGTGCCAGATACCTTTGCAGTGAATATCTCCGAGGAAAACAACAGGTGAGGCATGTTAAAATCCAATATGGCCATTCTTTCTTATTAACTAATATGTTCTGTCAGGAGACATGATCTCTTCTTATACATTACGCCAAGAAGAGATTCCATGTTATTTTCTTTTTTCACAGTATAATATTTAATATTTATTACCAGACTATAAGAACAAAATGCAAAAGAAAGCTCCGAGGGAGGATGTAGTATGGAATCATAAGACCATATCAGCAGGAAAGCTTATCTATATGAATGCAGAAAGAAATTTACATGTGGTAAAGGAGAATACACCATAAATCATGTATGATTTTAATAAAACTCATAAGTAGAAAGGCAAAAAAGAAGAACCGAATAGGAAGAGAGAGAGAGAGATAAAGGAGAGCAAGAAAAGACAGAAAAAGAGAGAAGAAAACCCCAGAGTAACAGTACATAGGAAATCGAAGATTTTGCCCCATCCCTCAACCCAGGACCTGAGAGAGTTCCAACCCAAGAGGAGCATCAGAGAAAACGTATAAAACTATAAGATTTACAGGCGCCAGCTATTAAAATTAGGCCTAGAATGAAAGTCAATCAGTGCTACGAATTATATCATATTTACCAGCAGCTACCCTGTTTCCCTGAAAATAAGACACCCTCGAAAATAAGACATAGTGCATTTTTTTATGCAGTTCACAGTTTGGCTGCTTATGCTGATGTTTGTGATGAAATCACTACAGTATATTAATACATGTTGATGTTTTGTGTAACAATAAATGTGAATTATTGTTCATAGAAATAAAAAAACATCCCCTAAAAATAAGTCTTAGCTCGTCTTTAGGAGCAAAAATTAATATAAGACATGGTCTTATTTTCGGGGAAACAGGGTACCATTTGTTCCTGTAGCATCAATGACTGAGTTCAGAAACCCATTTAATAGTAAAAGGCACATACTGAGACTTCAAATGTTTGAGAATCGCTGTACGAGCCGTGGGTATAAAATGACGTAGAAGGCCTTTCTTAACAACAGGATTCCATGGAGAAAAGAGAGGAAAGCAATTTAATAGGAAACCGACCCTGAACCCCCAGCTACCTGACTGTAGAGTTGAAAGGTCTCATTCTAAAATGGTCTACGTTTAGAACAGCTCTATAACATGTGAGAAGACAGTCCATGCAATGGTATATCCAGTTTATTTTAAATTCATTTCAAGTTTACAATGTTTCAAAGTTTTGTCCATTTATTTATTTTTTCCTTTTTTAAATTATATGATTACCAAGACTTTTTTTAAGCATTTTGTTCCATTATTTGCATCAGTGAATGCAAATAGCTAGTTTATCTGACTTTAATAGCAATTAATCCAGCTGACACTGTGCCAAATAACTGCATGAAATGCAAGTATGAAGTCATTTTTCACAAACAATCGTGGCAGCTTTAATATATACCCTGAGTCCCAAACTCTTGAAACGTCGGTTGTTTACAAATTAATACTTTTTTGAGGAATATAACAGTCAGTGGATCTTCTTCTTTTCCATTTCTAATCTTTAAAGTGAATGGATAAAACTGGAATGACTTATTTCTTGGCTCCATTTACATTATCTTTTTGCACTCAGTAGGGGGTATGTGTCAGAAGTAATCAAATAACGAATAGCCAAAGACCAAACAAATCAATTCTATTACAGTATGGCAAATCTATAACACATAGCTTCTAATTAATCAGCATAAAAAATCAGAAATATACATCAACATGAAGGTCCAAGGTACTTAGTTAAAAATCATAAGTGACCACCTCAGATATACTTTAATCCAAGAAAAAAACCAAAGAGGCGAAAAGCAAACAATATGCCCCCAACGTCCGCAAACATCCCCAAACAATAAGTTCGCGTTCACATGGCACAGGACAAATACCGGCCAGTTTACCGGCCAGTATTTGTCCTGTTTTTGTTGCCCGCCGACCCCAGATCCCCTACCCCATTGAGCAGCACATCTTCCATCCGGTTTCCGAATGTGCATGTTCAATGTTTTGCCGCCGGACCGCCGGCAACAAAACCGCCGGTCGGAAAACCCGTGCAGTGGGGACTGCTGTACGGGTTTTCCATAGAGCACCATTGTGCTCATTTTCGGCCGGTTTTTCAGGCGGTCTGAAAAACCGCAAACCGGCTGAAAAACCGGCCGAAAACCCGTGCAGTGGGGACATGGCCTAAAGATTTTTTTTTTTATTTGTTTGTTTCCGTCACAATTTATAGGTTCATCAGGGGATTAAGAAGGGATAATATTTGAGACAAAATAAACTCTGTTCATGCCTGTCATTCAATAAATCAATCACACATCAATAATGTTAACATTTTGTCATTTTATTTCCATTCACATATATAGACAGAAAAATGCTGACAATCTATATAAACGTTTTTAGTCTGGTACAGATCTTATTCACCGACTCGATTTACAAAAAGTTAGGGATATTTGGCTTTTGATTGAAATTTCAGGATGAACATGTTTTTAAATGCACTAAATGAGACCAACTCTTTAAAATGCACATGTTCCACTGTTCAACATTTCATTACTTTTTGTGCAACTTGCTGATCACCAACAAGGAGTTTTGTAGTAAAATTCCCAACAGGTGTTTCATCCCTGAATCGCCCAATAAATTTAGGAGATAAATTTAAATTGAGATTTAAACAGTCATCCTCATCTTGCTGTTCACATTTTGACATCATAAGACCATGACTATTCCTTACAATTGATCAACCGTACCTCTCCATTGCGAGGCTTCAAGCAGGAATCTCTCAGATGGACTTCATTGTAAACACTGACCTGCAGAACCGGATGATGAATGGCACACAACTCCAGGCATGTATAAGGGAAATAAGAGGCAACCAAGTGTCACGTCAGACCATTTATAACCTTTTACATCATCGTGGTCTTGGTGCTAGATGACCGTCAAAAGTACCTGACCACACCACCAGGCACAGGCATCACTGTCTTGCAGGGAGCATCTACAGTGGATGAGTGACCCGTGGTCCTCGGTGCAGTTCAGTGATTAAAGTCGATTCACTTGAGCAGAAATAATGGCCACCAACGATGCTGGAGATGCTATGCTTCAGCCACTGTTGTCACTAGACGAGTCTTGGTGATGTTATAGTGTGGGCAAGTGTGTCTAGTCAATACAGAACTGCCCTGCTACTTGCACTAATACAGTCATTGTACCTCTGCATGAACAACACAGGGCTAATTTCATCTTCATGGGCGTCAATGCTTCAGCTCATCTAGGTCGCATCCTTAGGGAACGACTGTTGGAGACTGGAGTACCTTAAATGGAGTGACTTGCACTTTCTCTAGACCTGAACCCCCTAGGGATCCTACATATATATGTAGAAACTCGTAACTCTGTACCCCTGAACCGTGTTGTCCTAGAAAAGATATCATACAATGGTTACAAAAATGTTAGAGGTGTACTCACTTTTGTGAGCTACAGCATAGGACAGTTCCATGATGATTGTACCCAGTATCTCAATGTTGTTATGAACATGTCCTGCAGTTAGAAATAAAAAATAATTCAAGATAGTTTAAAAAAGGGAAAAAACAAGCTCACCGATTGTTTCATTAGAAAAATGTGGAAAACCGTTCCTAGCTCTGCAGAAAGAGCAAGAGAATAGCATGTTTTGTAACAGGTCACAGGCACACCTGTGCTTCTGGTTCGGCAGTCCTCAGTAGTGGGACTTGCTGCGGTCCGTGTGCCCGTCCGTGGTGGTGCCAGATATCGTGTCTGCACTACTCCGCTCCTGTCGGCATTACCTGTCTCTCTGCTCCCTCACTTTATCTGCTGCCTGCTAGTACAGGGCATTCGTCTAGGGAACACATGCACTAACTCTTCTTGATTTAAAGGGCCAGTGAGCGCATCACACACCTGAGCTCTGTGTATCACCTCTGACCTCCGCCTAATTAAGGACACGTCGCCTGCAGCCTTTTGCCCAGTTGTTGGTGGTGTTAGATTAGTACTCACACTCCTGCGCCTTGTTTTGGATTGCTCTGCTGCTACCAACGCTTCACTTTTTTCCTGACTTTGCCTTGTTTGCTGCCTGCCCTGACCATACCCCGGACCTGACTTTGATTGTACGCTGCCAGCCCTGAGCACCTCCCTGGTGACGTCTTTGATTTACATTCCGACACTACGCTTGACCGCACGTCAGCTGTCGCCTTGAGGGCCTACGTTGCAGATAGCAACCTGAGTGTTTCCCAGAGTGAAGCCCAACCTGCTTTGCGGCGGCCTCTGGTGAATACCAGGGGCCCCTTAGGGTATGTTCACACAGCTTATTGCGCTGAGTGTTTTTGAACCACGCGCTGATCGTAATTCCAAAGCACTGGGGAGGTGGGGGGCGGCCGGGCGCCGGCCCCATAGACATTCAATGTCAGCGGCGTGTATTCACTGCTAACAATTGATATGTCAATTCTCCACCCTCGCGTACAATACAATTGTATTGTACGGACAGGAAGACGACGCGTAATCCATAGTTCTCTATGAGAGTTATGGATTACCTTAATCGCCGCGTGCATTTTGCCGTGTATAAAGCGAAATACGCAGCGAAATGTGCGCCCAAGTAAGGCGTGTGAACATACCCTTAGACCCTGCTCCCTGCCGTAGGCTATGTCAACTCCCGACGGTGACTAAGAGGATACACTTCCTGTTTACAGTAAGTCCATCTGTGACAAGTTTCCTATCATGATCCAGCATCTTTATATAGTCCCAATGCATGTGCAATACCTGTGCGTCAGCACCGAGTTGATGTTATACCGTGTGATGACCCTAAACTAAACATTGCGATTTTGCAACATAAAAACAACACGGAGCAGAATTACATTCAAGCACCATAAATGTTCTAACAGGCATTATTGTAGTGAAGAAGCTACTGCTCAAAAAGATTAATACATATATATCTGCTTTAAAATCTATCCATAAAGACATGAGAATGTCTCCTCTGTCATAGAAGAATAATATCATGTAATTGACCTTGAAAAAATTCATAATAAATATGTTTCACCTAATAGAAGCTCGTGAAATCAATATATACTCAAAAACATCTAAAAGTAAGTGAGGCAAGCTGAATCATGTTTGGACTTGTGAGAAGCTCTAGCATGTTTGAAAAAAATGGGAAATATATTTAGGTAGGTATATTGTAAATGCATTGTGACTCAAAAGAAAAGAAAATTGTATTCTCAATTAAGACCATGAAGTATCATGCTTTTAGAGTGATGAATCCACCATGAACCACGTTCTTTCAATCTCCTAATGTGATTCCACCCATATAGGAACGTTTCACTAGTTCTAACACTTTTGTGAATATAATGGTTTGCGTCCGCAAAATGTGCAGGAACTGGCATCTTTTTAACAACTGATTGATTTATGGCTAGCAACTCTATCCCTAACTTTTTGCATGGTCTCCTCCACATATACTAGTCCTCAAAAGCACATGCCTCAGTTGTGGTAATAATAATATATATCTGACCACCAAAAGATAAGAAGGACTGATAACCAGGTGTACAATGGAGCCACTCATATAAACCTTTGTGCTTTGCTGATACTCTGGCAGCCTTGAAAAAGTGATCTCTATGTATACCCTGGTAAAGGCATAGGAATCCTTAGGTTAAACAACTGTTTTGGACCTTTATTCCATTTCCCACCCGTAAATGGCTTGTCCCCCCGGCAGGGTTTCCAGTTGGATTTACAGACCGTTTTTGGATTTGAAAACCGACTGTCAGGTTTTTACATTGATTTAAATAGAAAATACGTGCAGCAGTCCACACTGCATGGATTTTCTGCAGGACGGTTTTTGACACCACCAGCGTTCCTAAAAACTTAGAACATGTTCATTCTTCCGCCGGGTTTTCGGGCAGAACATGAACACGTGGGTGTGAAAGAGGATAGCTTGAATCAGCAAACCACGGACAAAAGCCGTCCCCCCTACGTACCAAAAAAAGACAAGATACTGGTCAGAAAATCCGACCAGCATTTTGTCTTTGCCATGTGAATGGGTGCCCATACACTCTACGTATCGAACACAAAAGCATGGTGTACCACATAAAGCCAATTCATTCAAAAAGAGACTTTGTCCTGTGCATTAGACTCCTTTGGCTCCATCATGGCCCTGCTATGGTATACACTGGGATAACTTTTTCAAGGTATCCAACAGGATGCCACCAATGAAGGCCAGATGCATGATGTGAATGCGGCGTTTCCTTTATTCATATAAAAATAGCCTGCAGTAAGTTATTTTTAAAAATTGTCATTTATTGTGGGGACTTCACTACCAAAGTATTTTAGATCAGTATGAAGTCTCAGTGTAAATAATAAGATGTTTTATGACAGCATGTTTTCTCAAATACAATCCACAGTCAGACATATCTCAGAGGCAGAGCCATTCTCCTACTGATGTCTGAACTAAAATTGTGGTTGAAGTTATAGTACATGACTTAAGAAACACAGGGGGACAGAAACTTTCGGGCATCTGAAGTCAGATAGATCGTAGCTTCATGTTTTCTGTCAGTATCTCTCTTGGAAACTTTGTAGTCATTACATACTATTGATTTTTAACCTATAGATTTAGAAATAAAATTCTGCCTAAGGAGTTACACGACCCTAAGAAACCTCTGAGATTTTGAAATTCTAAGCAGCCTTTCAGGTTATAATTGAAGCACTTCTATGGCTAAAAAAATGGTCTCTGCAATAACATTATGTTGAGGAATTAGGCCGTGTTCACACGGCTTATTCCCGACGGATTTGTGAGCCGTATTGAGCTCACAAATCCACCGTGAATAAGGGGCGGGCGGGGCCGGAGCGCGGCGGGGGCGCCGCTCCCGGCCCCATAGACAATGCATTGTTTACGGCGCGTCCGCGCCGTAAATAATGGGCATGTCACTTTCCCCCCCGCGGCGGATTCGCCGAGCGGGGAGGAGCGACGGATTCCACTGTTCTCTATGAGAGCAGTGGATTACCGTAATTGCTGCCGCGGATTGGCGCCAGTACTGAAGCGCAAATCCGGCGCGCAGTACGGCGCCAATCCGCTGGCAAAATAAGCCGTGTGAACGAGGCCTTACAGTATATTCAGTTTCCTAAAGGTGTTTTAGATGAGAAAAAACGGTCTGCTTTTTTACTTTACATCATACTTTTACCTCTGTCGGTGGTATCCAAATAGATACCTTGTGTACTGAGCTGGAGTCAAGGCAGACCCAAAGGGCATTCTAGGGCAATTGTAGTCTTCATTTGTATACTGTACCAGTCATTAGTCATTTGGGGCCACATGTATGAAAACCGTCTAGGTCTCAGATTTTCTTTGTTGCCCATAACATCCAATCAGAACTCCTCTTTACTTTTTTCAGAGCACTATATGAAATGAAATGGGCACTCTGGTTTCAGTGGACAACAAAGAAAATCTGAGACCTAGACGGTTTTCATACATGTGGCCCCTTAGGGCGCGTCCCCGCGGCACAGGACAAATTTGTCCGGTTTTTGTGCTGTGCATACGGCCGCGGGAGGATGGCTCTTCTCCGCGATTAGCGGAGAAAAGCCCTCCACCTTCGCATTCACTTGTTCATATTCCATCTGAAAACCGAATGGAAGAATGAACATGTAGAATGTTTTTCAGGCCGCCAGCGGTCTGAAAAACCGCCAGGCAGAAAACCCGTGCAGTGGGGACTGCTGCATGGGTTTTCCAAAGGGCCCCATGTAAAAGTTTGCGGCCGGTTTTTCAGATTGTTTTCAAAACCACAAACCGTTGCCGTGGGGACAAGGCCTTAGTGTTTCCACTGTACTTTGTTTGGTCATATGCATGTAACCCCCCTCAAATGTACGATGACCTGGAATTAATGACGCTTTAAAATAATAATAATAAAATACTTTTATGTGCTGGACACAGAGAATGGTAAACCACACAAGAAGAGAAAATAGAAAGGGAGAAAATATAGTGCAAAAGAGACTATGCTTACCCTATAGATTTTTAAGAGCCCGTCATGGTATATGTTGGGATACTTGTTTTAAAGTATTTCGATGGATAACACCAATGGAAGCTTAAATTGTGGTTTGAGTAGGACCTTATCCATGGGCTGTGTTAGTTATTGCACTTCCGCCCCTTCACATTTCTGGAACATAATGCTACAACCCCTTTCAAGTTCCCTGATATGAGAAACATTTAGTGTGTTAATTGTACACCCAGAGGGACATCTCTATACGAGATATTGAGTGCAAGTACGCTTGAAACATTACTCTCAATTAAGCTTTATTATGCTAGATTTTACAAAATCATTTGCATTTTTAGCTTCATTTAGAAAAGTTAATGTCAAGCATTTTTGTGTAATATTGTATCATTGAAAATGACGGTCAGTAAGACTGCACTGTTGCCTTCATCAGATTGACAGTCTTTAGTACTGAATTGCTAAGGCATGATAGGATCGGGTTCTGTTTTCATTTGCTGGATATGTGACCTGCTGAGGTAAAGTGACACATTGATGAGAGCGAAGTAATTGGCCCTTTAAAATGCACAAGAAATTAGGTTTGGCTGGTTAAACACCAAAGAAAAGTCAGAACTGCCTGCTTATGACATACACTTCAGATTCACACGCAAAGGAAAATTATTTTTTATTCTATTCCATTTCTTTCACTCCTCTAATTTTTATAATTTTTTTTACTTTTTTTGACGAACTAGTGAGAAATCACAGTAAATACTGATCATCTGGTAATTTCAAAAAAGATCTGAAAAAGTTGTGATTGACTAACTATAATGATGAAATTGGGGCTCACATTGGGGCATACACTGGAGAGAACATTATTTCTATTTTGGAACTTTTGGGCAATTTACAATTTTATCATTTGAATCATAAAACCTGATGGAGAATTAGGATGACCCCTAACCTTTGCATAGATTTTGACAGTTGTGGCAAAGAGCAAGATACTGACAACTCTACACAGGAGAAGCAAAGGAGGTGGCACCGATCCCAATAACACAGCTTCAAAATTAACATGCGTTCAATCCATTAACCAATTCCCCATAGGTTCCATAAGAGAGTAGTGGTGCTCAGCTATATGTATAGAATAGTTCATACAATGATCCACAATGAAGATTGTTGAGTGCCCCTCAGACTTTTCTTCATTGTGGAGTATTGATAACTCTTGTGAGCATAGTGACTTGCATAAATCATCTTTCATGCTAGGAATTCATATTAGTTTTTTCCGTCCACTGTCTCTGTACCACGACAGCACCTTCATGGTGGGGTGTCATAATATTTATGGTTACCTGCATAAATGTGAAAAACACTAAAAGAATGGAGTGTGCATGATTGTTACATATAGTTAAAACATAACCTTTACTTAGTAATTTTTAGAAAAAGACTCATAATTAGAAAACAAACTCCATCCAAAAATATAGGGTGTACGAATCATAGCCTCCCATATATTGTAAATTGGGTGCCACCAGGAGAAAGGGACCAACTCACCCTATTATCTCCCTCAAAATGTTTGCACCTCAACAAAAGGACGGAGCACTCACCCCAAAAAGGGCGACCCCACAAAGATGCGTCGACTATCCCTATAATTACCTATCTTACCCTTCTATGGCCAGTGTAACACGTCCCAACATGTTTTGACCCACCTTAGTCTCTTCAGGGGACCGAATAAGGTGTTGTGTACAAAATCTGTGAATAAACGAGAAGATAAAGATATAAAGAAAAAGAAACAGCCCCTAAAAAAATTAATGTTTTATAGATATGTATATATCTCTTTAAAACTCGGGGCTTACAAATCCGTATAGCAGTAACATTGAATCTTAAAATATAGCTATTGATCTAAAAAATAGCTAATACTGCATAATGAGGATACATTACATGTACTCACCAAGTGAGAAATTGGGGAATAGAAGACAATGGAAAGGGCCACCGAGCGTACGGCTCCTCGTGTCTCCGGCTACCTGCATAAATGTGCCTTCCGCGAGATACTACAGGACATGTAAGAGGAAGCATTTGTTCACGACAGAGCAAACCTCATGGTGGAGCTGTGGGCATTATGCCATTGACAAAACATGCAGTAAAAAGTCCCAATATACACTTTTCTTGATTATCCATGACCCAAGCAACATATACAGTTTTGACTGTGACCTAAATGGGGTCACTAAGGTGATTTATGGTGCAAAACACTTGTTTACATGGAAGATGGCTAGAAAGTTTGATTTCTTAGTTTTCGTTGTATGAATATCATCATTGAATCTAAACCAAATCTTTAATGTTTCCAGACTGACCATATAAAAAGTACTACAATGATAACAGATCAGATATTTTCTTCTGTTAGTATAAAGAAAATCCAAGCTACTCTTTAAGAAATAGTGGAAAGTTTTCTAAAGGGGATATTGAAAATTGATATATGTTAGTCCCATGAAACAGACTAAAGATTGTCCAAAACAGACTACATTTGGTCTATAGAACCCTTTGGCTATGCTACCACATATTTCAGAATACTTGTACTCTAGTATCCGAGGTTTACCAGGAACGAATGGCAAAAACGTGATTTGAAGTAGCCTAAGATCAGTATTTTTTCTTTGTATCCTTAACGAGTACCTATCACATCCAGGGAAACCTCATGAAATAACAGGAGACTAAAATACAAACACTTCCTTAAATATGCTTCATTAGGGAAATCAAAGCATTTCACCTGTAATTGTTTTTAAAAAAGCGCTGGCCCTTTAAGACAGCTCTGAAGTCGGCCCAAGTCGGCACCTGACAGCTTGATGGATGACAGTTGATACAATCTCCGGCCTCTGAGAGGGAAGAGTCCACTGTGAAGGGGGGAGCCTGTAAATCTACATCAACATCATGTGCACACTGATTTTCTCTGGGCTGCTATGTCTGTGATGGATATAAAACTAGCAGCAGTGTAATGTAGATGCCTATAAACCCTGTCACACTATGTCCTCAGTGTGCTGTGCCTGTTGTACTGTATGTAGCAGCTATGTCCTCAGCTCCCCCTGTACAGGTGGTATAGCTTAACAGAAAGAGAATCCCTGCTACCTACAGAGCTCTGCTAAGAAAGTGAAACTAAGATCTGTTCCCCTGTATTTATGACATAAGCCCTCTGCATTGCAAATGACATGTATTGGAAAAAAGTCTTATAATTTCATTTACTAATATATTTTGTGTGTTTGTTTGGAGGTGATAGGTACTCTTTAAGGTTAACATATCAATAACTTGGGATATTCCTGAATTTTACAATTCCATAAGAAGACTTAACGTCAATAAATCCATTGAAGGGCCCCTCACATATACCATATGCCAATTTTGATGCTGGTGTCTTGTGGCAGAGGCTGTCGAGGGGCCGTGTTTGGACTTTGGCAGGTAGAAGATAGTCATGTATCCTATATATAAGTAATCTCTTATGAATTCTGCATAGATGCTATGTGATTAATCTGCTTTTGGTAGTTTTTTTTAGTAAAGCATTAGATATTTTTATATCCATTGTCCACTTATAGTAAAATATGCTTTTGTGGATCATCACTTTACTTATTATAGGAAGCTGTGGAAAGCTGACTCGATCCTTTCTGTTGAGTCATGTTATTTATGAAGTGGGCATTACCACTCTTACTCCTGTTGGTAAATTCAATTGTATTTTTCATGATTTCTCATTGGTGATATCAAGTGGCTCCACAGAGAGTTTAAAATTGTTGAAGGACGTTGGTCCAAATTAAATGGCACTCTGTGATGGACTCGTGCCATAAATCTGAGGCATCTCTTTGCGTTTGACATTCTGTTCATTGATGCCAATTATAGCACTTTACAAAAGCAGATTTATGAGTGAATGCGATCTTGATTGTGTTATGGAGAGCTTCAAATTTGCATACAAATTAGGCAAGAATGTCAATGTTGGTAATAGAAGATTGCTGTCTGGCTTGTGCACCAGCGAGTAATTTTGTCATGTCTACGAGATAAGTTCAAGCTAGATATAGTTTTAAGTCACATACAAAGCGGTCTATATATGATAAGGAGTCTATTTGCAGCTTTCCTTAGATGGGTTGGGATAAATAAAATTATATATTTTATATATAATATATATATATATAAAAATATAATGTGTATATAGGGCTCAATTTGGGGCACACACTAGAGAGAAAAAAATGTCTATTTTGGAACTTTTGGGCAATTTACAATTCTATCATGTGAATCATAAAACCTGATGGAGAGTTACGATGACCCCTAAACTTTGCATACATTTTGACAGTTGTGAGAAGGAGCAAGGTTCTGATAACTCTTGTGAGCATAGTGACTTGCATTAATCATCTTTCATGCTAGGAATATATACACTCACCGGCCACTTTATTAGGTACACCATGCTAGTAACGGGTTGGAAACCCCTTTTGCCTTCAAACTGCCTCAATTCTTCGTGGCAAAAGATTCAACAAGGTGTTCCCAAAACGATGCTCAATTGGAAACCAAAGGGCCCAAAGAGTGCCAAGAAAATATTCCCCACACCATGACACCCACCACCACCACCTGAACCGTTGATACAAGGCGGGATGATCCATGCTTTCATGTTTTTGACGCCAAATCTGACCCTACCATCCGAATGTCGCAGCAAAATCGAGACTCATCAGACCGGGCAACGTTTTTCCAATCTTCTACTGTCCAATTTTTCGATGACTTGGGCAAATTGGAGCCTCAGTTTCCTGTTTTTTAGCTGAAAGGAGTGGCACCCCTGGTGTGGTCTTCTGCTGCTGTAGCCCATCTGCCTCAAAGTTCGCCGTACTGTGCGTTCAAAGATGCTTCTTCTGCCTACCTTGGTTGTAACGGGGGGCTATTTGATCACTGTTGCCCTTTCTATCAGCCGAACCAGTCCTGCCCATTCTCCTTTGACCTCTGGCATCAACAAGGCAATTCCGCCCACAGGACTGCCGCTCACTGATGTTTTTTTCTTTTTCGGACCATTCTCTGTAAACCCTAGAGATGGTTTGTGCCCTGAAAATCCCAGGAAAATCAGCAGTTTCTGAAATACTCAACCAGCCCTTCTGGCCAACCAAAAAACCATGCCACGTTCAAAGGCACTCAAATCACCTTTCTTCCCCAAACTGATGCTCGTTTTTAACTGCAGGAGATTGTCTTACCATGTCTAAAATGCCTAAATGCACTGAGTTGCCGCCATTTGATGGCTGATTAGAAATTAAGTGTTAACGAGCAGTTGGACAGGTGTACCTAATAAAGTGGCCGGTGAGTATATATATATATATATATATATATATATATATATACAGTATATGTATAAATATTTTTGTGTTTGTTATTATGCTTCTATGGGTTTATACCACTTAGCTCTCTTGTTGTAAAAATTGAGCTAGAAAAGTGTATGAGAGAAGGAACATGTTCTTTTCAAGAGCATTTGAAGGTCAGAGGTGGACTGCGATATTCAAATCTGAGTCTGTCTGCTAGTATTCTTTAGACAGATGTGATTGTATCTCTTACATCATAAAACTGTTATCATGGAGCAGCATCAATGAGTTTTTGTGCTGTAGTTTCTTCCAGTGATCTTTTTTAGTATTAAAATAAATGGGTTTGCCTAGAGGCTGTCACACAGCAGACTTCCCAAATGTGAAAACTACCAGCAACATGTTGATATATCTAATCCGTAACCCAGACAAAAATCTGCTTCACTGAAATCTATTTATTATCTAGTTGTTTTTTTCACTTGTTGTCACAAAGCTCAACAGTCTCTGAAAAGCTTGGATAACAGGATCAAGAGCTTCCTACTCTTGCTATTACTGACTACAAAACAAAGCGCTTGAAAACCACCCTAATATACGGTTGAGAAAATAGTTTATTTAGCCTGGTCAGAATGATATTTTGTGTAATGTAAAGTATGAAGTCAATTTTAAGACTACTAAACCACTCCAACCACTTATAATGGATGCCATGAAGTTCTGTCAGATCTCTTTATGTATGGTAGATACCACTGGCACCCAATGGACCCCAGTGAGCTGGGATACTTTCGGATGTGGACCATTTTATAAACAAGACACTGAATTGAGTCTTCTTGCAAAAGCAATTTTTTTGTAAAAAGACTTTAAAGCTGGCCTATGGCCATTTTTGATATGTCTGTTTTAGTATATAATTGTATTCTTCATTGAATGCTGGACCAGCTTTTCTTAGATCTTTATGTTGTGTAGTTACATAGTTTGTAAGGTCGAATAAAGATAGACGTTCAGCCTATTGTGCTAAAGTGTTGATCCAGAGGAAGGCAAAAACCCCATGAAATTTCTCATTTTAGGGAAAAATTTCCTTCCCGACTCGAACTGACAAGCAGAATAAATCCCTGCATCAATGACCCTTCTCCGTAACCATAGTCACTATTACTTGATTTATTATTACACACTAGAAATACATCCAGGCATTTTTTGAATTCTTTTAATGAATTCACCATGACAAGTTCCTCTGGCAGAGAGTTCCACAGTCTCACTACTCTTACAGTAAAGAATCCCTTTATATGTTTATGTAGAAACCTTTTTTCCTCTAGATGTAGAGGATGCTCCATTGTTCTAGGTACAGTCCTGTATGCTAACAGATCATGGGAGAGATCTCTGTATTGGATTTGATGTATTTAAATATATTTATTATCTCACCCCAAAGCCGTCTTTTCTCTAAACTAAACCCTAATTTTGCTAATCTTTCTGGATATTGTAGTCCACCCAATCCTTTTATATTTTTCATTGTCCACCTTTGAACCTATTCAAGTTCTTTAAAGCATTTCTTGTGCACAGGGAACTAGTGTAATTCTCCTAGAAATGTATTAATAAATTGTAAACTGGATGTTTCCCTGCACAGTCTAACATTGTATAGTCAGTGCTGACAAAGTCAGTGTGTAGGGACACGCCCCTTTGACATTTGGTATGGTAACAACCTACCTGACTACATAGTAGTACATTGAAGGGATAACAGAGCAGAAGACAGAGTTGTAAGATAAAATGCTTCATCAATGTTATTTCATGGGGAGCATGTCAGAAGAGGCCATAGGTCCAATTTAAAGGAGACTTGCCAGTAAAAAAAAAAAAAAACATTTTTTTAATTTTCTTCCACGACCGCACTTCTGTGCTGAGATGTGAACACTTGTCAGCTCTCTTTTTTAATTCTCATTTAATTGCTGTTTTCTTGTGTTCTTCCTTGTGTGGGCATCACTGTTTGAGAACAGCAAATAATCGAGGACGAGAAGCTGAGCACCTTCACATATGCAGTTATGTGATTTGGAACATAATTTCTGAGTAAAAAAAGCACAGTAAATCCTGATAGGACTGCAAGGGCAGACCATGAAAGTTGCTTATCCTGCCCACCTGTAATGATTGACAGTTTTCCCTATATCAGTAAGTGCACAGAGAATGCTGTCAATCACTGTTTGGGGTGGAGTAAGCAGGACTCCAACTGTCTCTCCTAGGAGTCCTGTCAAAATTTTCTCTTCTTTTTACTCAGACATACTGCTCCAAATCATATGAACCTACAGAAAACTCACCTTCTTTCCCTTTACCATATGCAGTTCTCAAATAGGGCAGCAATTTTTTTCTGAAAGGTTCAGTAACATTGATTTTATTCTTGAAAAATTAGATATGCGTTGGAAGTCATTTTCCAACGTGTGCCACTGTATACCATGCAGAGACATACTTTGCAGACAATATCCGGTGTAAAAGAAGTGTACATGTTTCTTTCATGGATGTCTCTGCACTGATAAATATAGTAGACTGTGCATTTTAGTACAATTGATAAAAAGGATGCTGGTGAATATACCCCAGATGGGGGCCCTAAGGGCATGTCCCCACGGCAAGGGTTTTTGGACGGTTTTTCCAACAGTTTGCGGTGGGCGGAGAACACCCCTCCCCCCTCCCAGTGAGAAGCACAGATTCCGTCCGGCAAGATGGTGCTTGCTCAATGTTTTACCGCCGGCGGCAAAACCGCCCGACGAAAGCACGGGTTTTCCATAGAGCAGAATTGTGCTCATTTTCGACCGGTTTTTCAGGCGGTCTGAAAAAAACCGCAAACCGGCTGAAAAACCGGCCGAAAACCCTTGCCATGGGGACATGCCCTAAGGCTATGTTCACACGGCTTATTTCGGGGCGTATTTGCGGACGTAATTACGTCCGCAAATACGTCCCGAAATACTTTCAAATAATGAACAATTAGATTACATTGATTCCAAGTAAAATAACGCCTCGTTGTTTACACGGGGCGATTTCTCGCCCATTTCACCATGAAAAATCGATCGTAAAATTTTATCCCCTGTCACTTATGAGGCTATTCCCACGAAATCCCCATACTAAAAAGGGGAATGTTTTTACGAGCAAAATTTCTGCCAAAATTTTTTGCAAAATTTTGAAACTATTTCGGGACTATTTCAACAAAAAAAGCTGTGTGAACCTAGCCTAAGGGGCGCTTTCACACGGCAGTGGAAAATACCGGTCGTTTTACCCGCGGGTATTTTGTCGGGTTTTGGGGGCCAAAACCCCCAGGGCCGCGGGGGGAGGGTTTTCCTGAAAAGACAAAGAAAGCCCCCCCCTCCCTTTGAGGTGTTCTATTCCGTCCGGAAACCGGACGGAAGAAAAACAAGCTAAATTTTTTTTTGAGGGGGGCCCCGGGCGGAAAAACCCCCGGGGAAAACCCGTGCAGGGGGACTGCTGCAGGGGGTTTTTCCCAAAGCACCATTGTGCTCATTCCCTCGCCTTTTTTTTCAGGCGGTTTGGAAAACCGCAAACCACTGAAAAAACGTCCAAAACCCTGCCGTGGGGACATCCCAATGGATGTTTACGATAATAAAAACATCATGCAAACATACAGTAGTCTTAAAAGTTCTGCCCCACAGCCCACGCAAACTTGCAAGTTGTTTTTTCTTTGTTTAGTGTTTCTTCAAGAAAAAGTGGTAAAACATTCCACAAAAATATTTAAGAGATGCCTGTTCCTTCGTATTAACCATGTTCCTTATTGAATCTTAACATGACACTTTGTAAAAAAATTAAATTTTTACCCAGATATGCGCACTATTTTAATTCTTTATTTATAGATTTTTTTAAACACACTTTTTTTTTTGTCCCCCGTCTCTGTTAAAACTTCAGTCGCTCAATCAAAATACACAAAGCACCGCACTGATAAGTTTATTGTGTGAGATTGCATAACGCCTGCAGTGCTCGCGTCATTGTTTTTCTCCAACTTTTGAACATATAATCTTTTCTTACATCACCTGAAGTGATAAGAATTTAATTCTTTCTCCTTCTCAGTTTCCCTGTCATCATCATCCCCTTGCTGTCAATCTTTTTTCCTCTTAATGTGGCTTTATGACTATTTTCTTCTTTTCTTCTCATTGTATTTAAGAAAATCATTCTATTGATCACCCTGTGAACCATATTTTTTATGTTTCCCTCTGGGGAAAAGTTCTCCAGCTCATTACTTTCTGTTTCACTATTAATTTTTTTACCTTCAAATAAAATAATTTTTAAAATTTTTTAGTTTTTTTTGAGATATACATATCTTTTTTTTTTTAATCCTTTTGTTCTAGATTTTGGGGCTTAAAGGGTTGTCTCATCCAAAATTTCATAGGATGCATGAATGAAAAATGCTGCTTTTCTCGCACTTTTTGGTCAAGCTGTCGTAATTAGCTATAGCCCTTTTATTCAGACTTTTCTGTTTATCAGTCTTTATTACTAAAATTTCCTCCTGAGGTCGGGGGAAGCTTCTACTAATGTAAACAGAGTAAAATGTCTTTTTTTTAAAGACAGATAACAAACAAGCTCCAATTGTCTGAATTTCTTTGCTCCAAACCTGTTGAATTCCCCTCCCATATCAATAAAAAACACAGGGATAAGGGTACACGTCACACTTTGGGGGAAATAGAAACACAAAGGTATAAAATCATTGTACTCCTTTCAAAAAAATGAACAACGCAAAATATTTGGGAAAATTCTTCATTTGTGTCCCCTTACATTTTTAAACTATTCTTTGTAGTGAGACAACCCCTTTAAGAAGGTGCGCCAGAAGCCTTTGTT